>OZ010736.1:52825264-53040264 GCA_963932295.1 Tipula lateralis | reverse complement strand
TATATATATATATATATATATATATATATATATATATATATATATATATATATATATATATATATATATATATATATATATATATATATATATATATATATAATATAACTGATTTTTATGTATGGCCCAAAACTTTAAAAATTCTGCAAGTTCTCTGACCTAGACAATTATCCTCAACCTTCATATTCGGATGTATTATGACCTAAGCTATGTATTTTGGATGTAGCTATGGATGTATTATGACCTGAAATGTATTTGATTCTACATATTGATTTCTTTAAATTAAAAAAAATAAAATAAATTAAGCTCTGGTGGTATTCTATGAGTTTTGTGTTTCGTTCGAGATATTTACGAAACATAGATGCCCCATCCACAGAGCCCAATTTCGAAGTACGTGTTTGTGAGGGATAAAACCCTCGGTTAGAGAACAAGTAATCAATTTTGGGAAAAAAGTGTGAGGGCCATTAATTTAAGATTTGTGTTTAATTTAGAGACACCCTTTACTTTAGACAGTAGATAGATGAAAATATGAATTGATTTCCAATTATCTTCAATTTAGCGTCGTTTCAACAATATATTGTATCGATTGCAGGAAAGTCAAATACTCTGTCACCACTGACAATGCTTATGGTCAACATCATTTCCTCACCATTTGTACACCATAACCAATTTAGAGGTTCCACCAATAATGATTTGACGAAACAAACTAAATTCTAACGACATTTGGTCACACTTCACAAAACTTACGATTTTGTGTTCTTAATGTAACAAAAACAAAATCATTGGCCACACAAAAACCGATCATTGAATTTATATAAACAAGAACACAAATTATTTATGCTTTTTATAGAAACACACTATTTATGCTACAATCGTATAAATAATTTATAAAAAAAACAAAAAAATAAATTTTCCTCAAAAATTATATATTTCCTTTGTTTCATAATTACAAAGTACTCGTATACAAATGTTTTTCAATTTGTTATTAACAAACAGAAAAACCTTCAGGCCATTTTAAAACAATGGACATTTATTTTTATTGTTTATATATTATTTATTATTACAACAACAAAACATTTTCGAAAGGTTTATATATATTTTTGGGGGTTCCAATTCCGAGCGCATGCAGCACAATCGAAGGAAATTCTTGAGCGCGGAAAAATTGCAACACACCTTGAATCTGTTCGACTTATGTATGTGTATATCTACAAATGCGTCGATTGATCACGTTTTGTGTGTGCGTCACAAATGAACAATCTGGAGCAATTCTTATACACTTGTATAAATAAAAAAAATTTCCGCACTGTTGCAAATTCTTAAAATATACGTGCGGTGACCATTCAATCGTATCAAAACGCTGTTTGTTTATTTACATTGCGCGAATTTACAGTGAAAATTAAAACATTAATTACCGCAAATTAAATGTCTCGGCACAATGTTTCCGCACCACACATAATTTTTTCTCCCATTGTTTTAATGCAAAAAAAAAAAAAAATTATGTTGATCTGCGGTATGGATTTTTTACGTGCTTGCAACAATATAAAATGTAAATTTTGTCGTTAACATATTTTACACTGCAGTGCGTAAAGTATATTATATACATGCACTCCAACATTTACAAAGGAACGAATCTAACGTAAAACTATGAATTAATTATATTTTAATTTGTTTGTACACAAAACTATAATTACATTATGTACATTATATATACCATTTACATACGAGGGGAGTAACAAAAGTTCGCTAAGTTGACCAGTGAAAAAAGCTTGTCACTGTGATGCATGATTGCAAAACTGCTGTATCATCAGCAAAAGTTGCGATGAAGCATATATAGGATGAGTCCTAACACGCTACCCTGGGACACCTTTGCTATGCCTGGTAAAAGTTTGAGCATATTTTTTCATGAGATCCTCTAAATTGTCCTTTGGAGAGATACAACTCGAGCAATTGGAAAAATTTTGTGGAACTAATCATACATATCTTGTATATATAAGACTCTCATGCCACACATTATCGAAAGCCGGTGTTGCATGTAGAAATACAATATTTCTTCAAATGTGTATTTCTTAATCTCAACTGGAAGTCAGGTATAGTGATCATTTCTTAAGGTCGTTTGAATCACAACTTTGAAATAGTTGGTAACCAAGAGATCGGCCTGCATGATGCAATTTGCTCAGTTGGTTCTGCTGATGATTTTATAATGATTATTTGTACAACCGTGAAACACTCAGATACATAAATATGTCGAAAGCAGTGGCGTAACTACAAATTTCTGACCTCTCCGCAAAACTTAATGAAGGCCCTTAGACTATCCTCCCTCCACCTTGCATATCTTTCCCTTCAGAGTAATAAAAAATTGAGCCTTTATTGTGGAAAAATGCCACAAGATTTTATGTTGCCCATCGCGACCCACTTTTTTTTCTCATCTTTCTGGTAATTTATGGATTTTATCCCAGAAAAACTGCGCCGGCTTGGCGGCGAAAAACGAATCGAGCCAATTTTCGATACCTTAAACTGAAGTGAAGCGTATTCCTGGTAGGGCATTCTGCTTCAATCGGCTCAATTGTCGACAATAGAGTTGGGCATTGATGGTTTGTCCACTTTGCAACAGCTTATATAAGATCGCACCTAGATGGTCCTACCATATGCACATCATGACCGTGGCCCGGTGAATATTCTGTGGATATTGAGATTATCGTAATGGATCCATTATTCATCGCCAGTGACAAAACGATGCAAAATCCTCTTTCTACGTCTTTTTGGATGAATCCCAAGGCTTTGATCTTGATCGAGTAAGGCCTCCAATTCTTCATCTTAAAACTTTTTCGGCGGACCAGGACGCTCTTGGACCTTGATTTCAAAATCACTTCGTTTGAAGAGACTAAAAAATTCAAAGCACTGTGTTTCTACAAAGCATGCTCACCAAACAGATCCGCGAGCAAACGATGACGCTCAGCTGCAGTTTTGTTTTATTTGCGAAAAAGTGGCTCGAGAAAACTTTCCGCAAATGCTGTTTCTCACATATTTGATAAATTTTCAATCGTTGAAGTTGGTTGAATGTAAACAATCAAAACAAAAACTTTTAGCTGATTTTGACAGGTATTCAAATTTGACAGGTATTCAAATTCCGGTTTTTAATGCATACACCCAATATTATTAGACATTTTATTAATAAAACTGTAGCTAATTCATGAAACTATTCTTCATGACAAGAACAAAGACCACGGGACCGCGTTGTGGCGGTCCTGCAGCACGGGGTTTGACATTTGAATGTTTGTCGACAGATGGCGTCACTACCATTTAAATGAATTTCATGAATTTCGACAGATGGCGCCACCAGCTCACAATGAACAGCTAAGATTGTTCGTATTTTTATATTTGGAAGCGTTGCTCACAAAGGTCTTCAAAGCACACATTAATGTTGAGTATTCCAATTCCGTGAAGTCGACTAAATACATTTGCAAATATGTCAACAAACGAAGCGACATGGCAGTCTTCGGAGTAGGAATTGTGGCTGCACCGTTCGATGAAATCAACCAATACCAAATTGGGCACTGCATTAGCAGCAATCAAGCATTTTCAATCCATGAACGACATTTAACAGTAGTACACAGCGTGTACTTCACTGCAGATAATGCACATGTGCAAGAGCATTGGTTCCACCGGCAACAAATTTCACTGCATTTTAATCACTGTGCCATGGTAATATTTTAGCAAAGACTCTACTTTATTCTGAGGTACCGTAATTCTACACATGAAATGTATGGGTTAAAAAAATTCAACGTCACAAACAAGACAAAGCAGTTGAAGGACATCCCAATTCGTCCTCCAGTGATGCATTGAGTCGTCTGTACACTGTTCACCCGAACAATTCAGAATGCTTCTTTAATTGCTGTTAATCAATGAACGTGGACCGACATTTTTCCAAGATTTAAGAACAGTGAACGGTCACCTGTGCGCCACTTATCGCCAAGCTTGCCAGGAATTAAATCTTCTTGAGAATGATGCACATTGGTACACTGCACTCGCTGGTGCATCAAATACTGCTCGACCACAGCAAATACACACGTTGTCTTAAAATTCTTACCGAAGGGATCGCAAAATTTGCATAGCTTCAGGCGTTGGATGTCCATGTTCTTATTAATTTATGTTGTTAGCTTCATGTTGTTTCATTTTTTGGCGTAATATCATCATTATCATGGTATTAATGGTGTTCCTATTTCGCTCCTCCGACAGCATCTTGGGATAATATTTTCTGTTGTCGGCTGACCTATACTTCATCAGTTCACTCACGACGCTCCCGCTCCCACCGTTCACAGTGAAATATAGTGTGTTCTCTTGTCAACGACGCAGTGTTTGCGTTCTCCCATCATTTCGGCTATTCTTCCATCATTTCTTGTTTGGTGCCTTCTTTAGGAGTCCCACTGAGTACTGTGACTCTATGTTTAGCCATTAACGTCATAGGTGGCATGCTAGACATTATAAAAGCTGCCTCTTTCGATATTGTCCTTTAAGCATATATATATACATCGCACCCATTATTTATGCTCCTTGTAGGTGGATTATTGGCCTCTTGTATCTTTTAGTAGCTTTCCAAAGAGAATAATTGTCCAAGGACAGGATTAATTGACAGGACCCAGTCCTTTTAAATAATTTTCAATGCAAGCATCTTTGTATAGTCTTAAATTAATCGGTTAACTTTGCAGTAATACTTACCCGATTAAATTCTTTTTTATGAATAATGTTTCGCATATGGTAAAGCTGATTTTAAAAAAGGTTGTCAATGCCTTCGACCATAATGCAATTTGTGGCTTTTACTTCCGAGATATAAAAGTCAATCAAAATCAGGAAACTTGTTGATGTCTGCAGCCCAATAGATTGGTTTAAGTGATGAGTGATATTAATATTCTGACATCTTTATTGCACTTAGCAGTTCTTTTTCTTTGCCTGCTAATATGAGTTGTCACCTTCCTATAATAAACCTTGGTCCAAGTTTATTAAACATGTTGGCATATTGATTTCATACGATATTATCACTTGGTGGGCAGCAAAGTGCCACTAAACTTAGTTCTCCACCACCATGATTAATGGTTACCACGGTACCTTGTATATGCTAAGGATATTTTGTTTGAATTAGATCCTCCTCGAGCCCGACCACTGGGATGCAATGTCTTATAGTCTCTATATTCCGTAATTTCGATAATATTTTTCTCTGTAAAGTGTGTCTCTGATATTTAAGCAACATCTAGGTTGTTGCTTCTTGTTCTTGGGCCCATCAACATACCAGACATTTATACGTAGAAACGTTACAGTTTATACTACAGGATATAAGCTGGCTGCAATTTAGTTTCATTTTGGCCTGAAACTCCGGGAGCATTTTCACTTATGTTACTAATGATTGGCACGTTCACCACAGGTTTCTGTCTGCTTTTTTTATTTAGATTGTTATTTGCGGTTTGAGTGGCGTGGGTCAAACTCATCGAGCAGATTTCTTCATGTTTACTTCACTAAAGTGACCTTCTCGGGAAAATATCCACTGTGCCACTTGGTCGGTTATAGTTTAAGTATTTTTGATTTTTTTTAAAAAATATTTAGGAGTCGCTCACTAAGCGAACTTTTGTTACTCCCCTCGCATGTAGAAAGACTCTACATGTGTATAGTGTTACATTGTTGCTGCTGTGATTTAAAATGCTTGATGAATGATGGTTTTATTATTATTGCATGTTTGTTTATAATCAATTACGCAAAAGCTAAGTAAATAGCTGGTATTAATGAGTTAAAAACGGAAGTTGTTAATTGATACGTTTGATGTACTATTGTAAACGCATGTACGATTTGTTTTGCATGATCGTATAGTTACTTTAATGGATACATTAATTGTTTGGTATAAGCCAAATCAAACTTGAATTAATATGTAACGTGATACATGCAAACTTGCAAAACTTAAACTGACAGACATGAGACTAGAACTAGTCGTTTATATAGATTCTATAACCATATGGTGTATCACAGTAGAAACCAGAGCATAATCTGTCTTATTTCCCTCAACAACACCATACCATGTCAGTTATTTTATTCATGGTTACCATAATTGCATTTATTGAGTTTAGCAGGCCCAATAAGCTTAGATCTGCAGGTATTTGATCTTTGGCTTTAAATGTCTTTACTACAAGCGACATTGGATAGGCTATATAGTCTTTACATATGTATATCTCTATTGCAAATATTTCCGCTTGAAATTGTCCAACTTTTATTCCTGCCGCATCAGGCTACATCTATATACGGTTTACAGATGGTTCAATACGTGAAATCCGGTTTTGATCCACCCTTAACCCGAATAGAACTAGCCTGCCCTAATACGGACCCTCTTCTTATGGCGTTCAATTGGCGTGCCAGAATTTTCGATAAAAGGATAAGTCTAAATGGGATCGCATTGCAACAACTTCTATATCCCTCACAGTGCCGCCATCGATAACAATGTCGTTTACAATTGGTTCTGAGGTTAAAAATCCATTGTTTCTATAGGCATGAGCTTATAGCTAAAATAGACGTTTGACTATAGGCTATTTTAATGGCATCAGTTTCATTATAAATGATCGAAGGTAAACCTAGAGTTATAGTTAACCGTTTAAACTTAACAATTTAATCAATATTACCATTTCTATTGTTGCAAGACTAGCTAGATGTGACCTTAGAGGCCTGAATATAATCCAACGTATGACCAGTATTGATATATTGATTCAAAGTAAGTAGCTCTGGACATCATACTTTGTCTAGTTATAGCAGCCCGTCAATCACCAAAAATGATATAGTAGAGAAGATCAAACTCGTCCTTGAAAGCATTCCTTCACGATAATCAACTCATCTCTCAGTTTAGCTGTCATTATCCATGACTTCAGCATGAAAAGAATCCATATAGTCAATCTGTGTCCTTTCTGCCCAATTGAGTCGTGCGAGAAGTTATCGAAATTTCTCTCAATGTCGAGACTGCAAATTAGAGACTACTTATAAATCTAGTACGATGAATTACCAGCTTGTGAAACGGGTTAGCCTGAGCTTACGCATGGCAAACCCGGTTTCGGGGTTATTGGGATCCATCTATAGAGACCTAGAGAACCACAATAATGGATGAGGGTTATAGGCTAAATGTAGGTGTTACATCTGCCCGAGTAAATAGTGTAGAAGGATGGAAAAATCGTGGTCCCTATAACCTTTGTATGCAAAGATTGTGGTGTCATTCCCCGTAGTTAGATGATGTGCTCTAGGACCGCACCATCTTTGAAAGGGCCATAAAATAAACTTAAATTCGCATAAGCCAACTGGTTCTTAATGTTTTTTAAGCCAATACAACTATAATATGCTGATCTAACAACGCCTCTTTCGCCTTTAAGAAATACGAAATGAAGCTAATTGGTATTCATAGCATGCGAGTCCCACCCCATGACAGACTCTGTATTCATTTATGAGGTTTATAGTCAACTTCACTGAAGGGGATCCCGATAAGTTTCCTAAAAGGTTAGGCCTGGTTTTCAGTAGAGCTTTCATCCTCGTTTTGGAGAGGATTTATAATACAGTTGACGGTTTACTCAATTGTATGATTCTTTGAGAATTCTTTTTAAACATTTGCTGTAAGTGGTCCATCGACTTCCTCACAGAAGGATCTTCATAAAGATGTTTTAGAGTATCTTAATTCGAGTTTCTATTCTTTTAGAGACCGCTTTTATATATACACGTCACTTTCCAGTGGTTTTGTTTCTATTGAAATGTCCCCAGGTCTGAATATTTCAGCTTGTTTCTGCTTACAGTAGATTTGAAGTAGTTTATGTTCACTGGGGTCACAGTATTCCATCGTAAGATAAGCATATGCCATTACTGCCCCACAAATGTCACCTTTACATGAAAATTGTACCATGACAAAGTAACTAGATCTCTTAAGATTAGATCTGCAATTGGAAACAGTTAATCCGCAAGCTTACCAGTACAGCCCTTGGGCTCGGACGTGAACAAATCTTTCTGATCTAGATTTATCTGTATATGCACAAACTTATCCGCGGGCGTATTTTTAAGACTTTTCAGTTAACCGTAAATTATAGAGAATTTGTCTAAGAGGAGGTTTTTTTAAAAATAAAAGAAGGCGGTAATTGATTCCAGAACTAACCCACATAAACTTACACATTACAAATATCCAATCGTGATTTTTGATCACCACTGGGAATCGAACCCGAGACCCTCGAAAGAGAGAGCATGCACGCTACTTTCTCTGCCACGAGGTTGACACTTCCAGCTAGGTAAATTAATACAGTGGCACAGTTACCTGAGGTCTAATCTTAGTTTACCATCGCGAGGAGTTTATATATATTCACTTGTATAGATCATGACCAACCACACTTCTGACCGCTGCCTATAATATGAGCATAAACTACAGAGCGTGGGTTTCGTACTGTATATTTTGCTCTTCTCTTTGACTTATATAAGAAAATTTACATCATAGCTTTGTAAAAACCATTTCATAGTCACTATACTTGTATATTCGGCCAACCCACTCGTTTGGATTCGGGATATTAACGTCCGAATTTATACATTTTTAAAAGTTAATATTTTTGTGGAAGAATTTCGTACATGTGATATGTCCGGTAACTTAAGCCGTAAATTGTGATACTTACTGAAGCGGATTTATGCTGTAATTATATTCACATAACTATATTCGATAACGTCTATAACGTTGCCATAAAACCAAATTCTGTAGACCACAACTCTCGATCTTTAAATGGGGTGACTCCTAGGGCATATTTAATAACTTTTCATTGTTAATCTGTGTGTCTTTCCGACGCATCCACCAGTATTTGATGATATAGTTTGCTGGCTTGGAGGTATTCAGTAAATTACTACTAGCCTTGATAACGTAAATGGTTTTCAATCTTTACCCACTTATATGAGCTTTGAGCGTGTATTTTCATCACCAAATCTTATAAATTGGGTAGTTCCCAATTGGGTATAAATTGGCGAAAACCCATGTTGGATCGACTCAATGAGTTCGAAAAGGCATTCGTGTGTATATAATATTACATACCCGCAGTAAAAGAGGAATTACCATATATGTATCAGGTCTGCACTAATCGATTTATGAGTATCATCCCCAAAATGCTATATTTTATTGGCAAATCAGTACAGTTATGCTAATACTAACATATACGTCTATCATCTGGTGGTCTGTAGATAAAAAATCATCAATTCCAAAAGTTAATTGCTTAATACTATTTGTAGGGCTATAACTAAAACCATGTCTTCGACTCCTCTCCTTGCAATAGAACTCGTTTTCCTCTGCTCCGTCTTTCACTCTCGGTGCAGGTTGAACGTTTTTGGCACTATTTCGGGCCACAGATTTATTGTTAGTGAATTCAAACAAACGGTGCTGGAAATTGACATGGTTAACGACGGGTCCAATGTTTTCAATCAGATATTCGATCACTAGTATTCTTTTTATATGGGTCTCTCGCTATAACAAGAGTGTTTTCTTTGATATCTACTGTCAATCGTGTGACACTATTTATCAAGCGGAATTAATTGCTTCGATAGTTCTGCACTGCAACAGGTATTATGTAGGGGTATTGAAACGTATATATCTCCGATCATAATTAGATGATAAAAATTCGATTTTTGGAAAATTGGAGATCGAAACTGGAACTGCTTGCTCTAACTAAGGCATTTTTTATAAATTTTCTTTCAAATGATTTTATTAAACTCGGTGCTGTCAAAAATATCTACAGTATACTGTAGAGATTACAAAGTTACTGAAAATATTTAACTCTTCAGTTATTTAGGTTTACATGTGCCTAAACCGTGTGCAATATACATGTGCCAAAACAGTACATGAGCATAGGAAGTGGGCTGCCATCTCTTCCTTCTCTCGAACGTACAGCTTCTGCAAAAGTCATTAGCTTTTAGCCCTAGCCTCCTCGCATGTTCTCCAAGTAGGCAGTGTCTTGTGGTTATCCTCACGATCGTTTTTAGTTCACGTCTTCGTTGTGAGATTAGTGTCTTTGAGCGTTTCAAGTCTAGCTTTGGCCAGACTTGCCATGCTACTATCTATTTTTTATGCACAGTCTTGAGAGCCTTAATGGGTCTCCCCAACTTTCCAGTAGCAGTTGGAGAGTTCACCATTCCTCGCCAGTTCGTCCGCCCTGTAGTTTTTTATAAAAATACATTAGGTGAAGTGAAAAGCATTAAGTTCTAAGCTCAGTTCTCTAATTGAAACCTGTGATTCAAAATGTGATTTCATCGCATGTAGAATAAAAAGGTCGATAGGGGTACCCTTCCAAATACCTTAATGCCAAGTACTCAACTCCAGGTGAATAGTTTGATATCCCTTTTAAGTGTATTGAAAGGCATGTAGAATGTATAACAAAAAATATTTGGTGTCTGGTAGCGCATATTGTTATTAAAACAGAGATTTACATCTAGAATGATTGTGAACCGATGTCTGGTGCAACCCCATAGCTCCCTGGATGAGTCAACCTTAATCAACTTAATTTTTTGGTTTTTAGAGAAAGCTGAGAAAGAGTTTCCTTTTAATATCATCGTAATTCCGAAGCTAAATCGATAACGTATGGCTGTAAATTCGATATGTCTAGCCATTAGCATACTGCATTGGTTCAAGTATATTAGCTTATCTACTACTAGAATGGACGATGAGATCTCTGACCGTAATCAAATGATATAAAATCTCTCTTTCTACTCCAACTGCCGTAGCTACGATTTTTGGTCGGTGTGTTTCAAAATATATCACTCAAATATTTTCTTTTGGCAAAATTCAGAAGAGCGTCCATGGGGACTTCAGTTCTTTACCTAAATTATGAAATTTTCTACGTACTCCTTCATAAGGTTATTCCGAATCGATAGGCTTTTATAATGGCAACACACTATTGGGCGTATAAATTAAACAACGTTATTTACACGGTTTTTTACATAAGGTTATTTTTTACAATTGTAGCATTATGGAGTGGACTTGGTCGAGCAAACACATTCCCCACGCAGAATCGATTGGTGATACCCGATGTTGTTATCCGCCTTCTAAATCTTACCTTACCCAAATACGAAGCACACCTGTATAACAGCTAAAATTTATTTGTTTCGTGTGACATATGCTGTGAGAGACCACGAGAGGTGGCCATAGCAGAGAAACGAATCAATTGTCACGATCGAGTCGTTCAACTAGTGAAGGCAAAGATGGCCGAGGTGATGTGCGAAACAAAAGCCGCTGAGTTGGATAGTTTTCGGTTCGCCAATCAGGAGCAACAGAAAGAAAAAAAAAGGAGGAAACGAGTAAGGTGACGACGCAAAAAAATGGGATTACGATTTGGACCATCAAAGGTGACAGACGAAACAAAGAGAGAAAGAGTTGACGATCACGAGTTGGATGACGGTGGAAAGTTAACCGCATCCAAACTCACGTTTATATACTTATTCATAAAAACCTGTGTAAATGTGATTACGAAATATTTACCATCTTTGTAATGTTTTGGGAATTGGGTGGATTTCTTTCTCTTTGTTATATAAGTATTTACAATAGTTGCGTTCTTCCATGTGTTGATGTGTTAAAACGAATTGTACTCATCAATGGTGAATCATAGAAACGCTATGTAATGTGAGTTTTTGTTAGTGATCATAAACTTTGAGTGAATTTTATTAGTGTGATCATCAACAGTGATTGACATTTTTTGTGGTTGGTGTGATCACATATTGTGGAAAAGATCAATAAAAAAGAAATGGGAACAAACGTTTGATGTGGATTGTGTGTCGTAAAAGTGAACAATTACAGTGGACAGTTACATGAAATAGTTCGTCTTCGGAGACTCATTTAGCATTGCTGTGAATAGGCTCTTTTTTTTCCTTTCACCATTTTCCGATCCTACACTTTCCCTTGATTCCAAGATAACGGATTGATTTGAGTTTGCTTGGTGGTTCATTTTTTTTTGGTATCAATAGGTACTCCGTCCTAGTCCACTCGCTCATATACAGAGCACGTGCTGGTAGACTGGCGCCCAACGGAATTTAGGTTTTTTGTCTATCCAAGCCACAATCGCGACACGGAGAGCACGTTATACATTATATACGAAAAAACGATTTTTTGTTAAGAAAACTGACGCGCCATCTCTTTTTAAATCTGTTTGTGACTAAAACACCATCTGTTAAAACATATTTTTACTATTTTACGAATATAATTTGGTGAAATAATTAACTGTGTAGGATTTTTTTCGACATTTATGGTTTTTTCTCTTTTTATGAAAACCTAGACCAAAATTGTATGTGTTTTAGTTTTTTTTGACTTTTAGTTTTCGATTCGCAAGTTTAGAGTTAAGTTGAATTTTTGATTAGATTTTAAATACATACTCAGTTGAAAAAATGAGCGAGAAAGTGTGAAAGTGACTCTGCCACCAAAAAACGCAAATGGTTCACTTTAGAACAAAAGCTTAATGTTATAAAACTTCATGAAGAAGGTGCTTCTTTTGCTAAAACAGGAAGAGAAAAGAGAATGAACAAGGCGTGAGTTCAAAAAATTGTAAAAAATAAAGATCAGTATACAAATCACAAGGTACATCTACAGCATCTTATTAGGTATTCATAAACATAGAGCGGCTTTTATCTATATATAGCAGACCTTAATCAAAAACGTATTCCACAATTAAAAGGAAGTTAAAAGGAAATTTCAGTAAAAACACTTGTTTGCGAATTCGACGATAACAATAACACGAATAATCTATTAACTCATTTATTTTAACATAAAACTAATCAACACATTAGAAATATCTTAACAAAACTAAAGTTCACTTAAGTACCACGTAAATTAAAGGAAAACCGTCCCGACGTCATTAATCTGAAAGAAAACAATAACATTAGAACATTTAAAACTTTATAATTAATTGTTAAACTTTACTTACTCACCTTTGAATTGTATAATTGTCATTATTACCTAAAATCAAAATCAAACATATTAATAGTTACTTATGTACAAACCAATAATACAATATCAATACTTAGCTTGTAAAATTTGTAACCATCCAATAATCACAACATTAATTACCTGTAAACCATTGACAGATGAAATCTATGCATGTATTTATTGTACAGGTATATTTTGCTCAATATTATGATGAGTTGATTTAATGCGTTACAGCTTAAGTTATTCAGCCATCTATACTCAAATAGAATCATCTCATCATATTGAGGTAAATATATTATATCTATAATTATAGTTTAAGTACTTTTAGTACACTACTGAAAAATCTTTAAACCTAAAATTTATAAGTCATTTTGCAAAAAGCTAAAAAAAAATCTCTTCTCAATCAAACTGGCGATAGTACAACATCAAACATAATATATTGTTAATTATCTAAATACTTAAAACCAATTGTTACTTCCTAAACTTAAATACAAATACAACATAACTTAAATATAAAAAAAATAATCAAAATTACACCATCCAGAGTTTTCATCCAGTTTCACATACAACACTGTCTCTTTACAAAGACTTGGTGACTATTGATGCAGAAGAAAACGGAGGTGTGGGAACTAGTGAAATTTTTATGGCAAGTCGTGGATGGTTTTTTCGTATTCACAATGTGCGTATTGTTGGAGAATCTGCTAGTGCAAATAAAAAGGTTGCTTTAAGATACCCGAAAGAATTATCTGAAATTATAGAAAAAGGTGGCTACAAAGATGAACAAATATTGAATGTTGACCAAATCTGATTATATTGGAAAAAATTGCCGTCGCGCATTTTTATATCAGCCAATGAGAAGACATGCCCCACTACATCAATAATTCAACCAATGGATCAAGGCGTCATTGCAACATTTAAGAGCTATTATTTACTCCGCACTTTTTCACAAGCCATCAAAGCAACAACAGGAAAAAATGCGCCTACTTTAATAGAATTTTAGAAGAGTTACATCAGTAATGTTATCGAAAATATAGGCGAAGCATGGCATGAAGTGACACCAAGCAATATGAGATCCGTTTGGAAACATATCATACCACATTGTGCTAATGATTTCATTGGTTTTGAAAAGCAATTTTCGGTAGTAACCAATACCATAGTTGAGCTTGGACAGTAACTTGGTTTCGAAGATTTGGATTCTGACAACGTAATTGAATGCATTCAATCTTGTACGAACGGGCTCGATAATGAAACACTTATTAACATATAGACAAGCAACGAGCTTATGAGGAACAGAATGACAACTCAGATAACGATGACTGTGCTGAAATGTCTGCAGACGATTTAACGGCTGAACAGGTTCCTAAAATTATTGGTATGGTCGAAAAAGTTACAGATCATATTATGGAAGTTGATCCTAACCGTACGTGGAATCGATTAACCGTACTAATTGAGGTATTCCTATATTTGAGATTCACTGAGGTGCTTGGGTATAAAATATAATAGTTTTGATGATTAAAATCTTATTATGAATCGTGTTAGATATCGCCTCAGCTGATATCTATTTTTATTTCAATTATTCTGAGCTTACCACGGGTGGGGGCTAATACCAGAATGAAATAAATTTGAGCACGGTTTAAACGATACTGATTTTATTGTGTTATTAACATGTTACATATATATATATATATATATATATATATATATATATATATATATATATATATATATATATATATATATATATATATATATATATATATATATATATATATTATATATATATTTGTTCTTAGTAATTACACTAACAACGCATGTTCTGGTTCTAGATTTGCTATATTTCCTCTACGTTGTTTTATTAATCGCTCAGCACCAGAAAAGTTAGTTGCGTTGTCGGAATATATGTCTGTGCACAACCCCCTTCGTGATGTAAATCTCTGATAGGCTGTTATAAATGCTTCAGTTGTTAGTCTGCTTACTACTTCCACATGTATGGCTTTTGTAGCCATACATACAAATACCGGAATGTTACCTTTGTATTTGGTCTGACCTCTTCCTATTTTGTTTTTTAGTTGAATTGGTCCAGCATAATCAATTCCCACCTTGCTGAATGGCCGCGAAGGAGTCACTCTGCAAGTGGGTAGGTCACCCATTAGTTGGTTTAGGGTTTTTTGTTTATATCTGAAACATGTAACACATTTCTGTTTAATATGTCGTGTCAAATTTCTGCCATTAATTATCCAGAACTTATTGCGTAGATTTGCCAATGTTATTTGAAGGCCTCCATGAAGTGTTGTTCTCTCATGCATATCTTGAATTATCCACTTGCTTATTTTGCTTTCCTTTGGTAGGATTATTGGGAGCTTTTGGCTTACTGGCTGTTGGGCTTTTTGTAAACGTCCACATAACCTTAATATTCCCTCCTTATCGATGAATGGGTTCAATGCCGATAGCTTGGAGTTCGGATCCAACGTTCTCTTTTTCATTATTGCGTGAAGTTCTTTACGAAAAAATCTATTTTGTTCAATTCTAATTATCTGAATTTCAGCTAGCTTCAGCTCTGATGATAAACGTGATAGTTTATGAACCTTTGACAATACACGAAGATACGCTTTAATTTGGGAATACATGAGATTTTGTCAATTAATTCATGTAGAGCGTTTAACTTTCCTTCAGCGACTATTGTTAGACAAGTGATGTCTTCAGTAATGTTTGTATCAATGTGGGATGGTGGCTGAAGGCACTCGTACAAGGGTGTACTTAGCCATGTCTCTTGGTGTTCGTTCAAAAAGGTTGGCCCTCTCCACCATATCGAGTTTTGCGTCGTAATTATATGTGCTGCTGTTCCTCTTGTGGCAAAGTCAGCTGGGTTACTATCGGTTGGTATGTAGTTCCACGAAACATGAGGTAGATTATATCTAATCTGAGATACTCGATTGGCCACAAAGGTTTCTAACTTTGTGTCGTCGCCTAGTATCCAGCTCATGGTTATTGAAGAGTCCGTCCAAGCGAAGGTATCTACATCTTGGTAGTTCATGGTGTTTTGGATATACTTCAGAAGCCTGGATAGGAGATGCGCTGCACTTAGTTCCAATTTTGGAACTGTTAGTATTTTCTTGATTGGGGCAACTCTGGTTTTTGCCACCAGTAAACTAGTTGTAATTGCGTTGTGTTCAGTCGTCGTTCTTAAATATATCACTGCTGCAAAGGCTTTCTGCGAAGCATCAGCAAATCCATGTAACTGAAATTTTTGATCCGGTGATGTTATGATCCATCTTGGTATCCTTATTCGACTTAATTCACCTAGTTCGGCCTTGTATTTTTTCCATTTTTGTTCTATTGCTGGTGGTAGTTTATGATCCCATTGTATGTTAGCTCGCCAAGTCTCTTGCATTAACAGTTTTGCTGCTATCGTTATTGGGATAGCCAGCCAACAGGATCAAATAGTCTTGACGAATCGGACAACAGTAAACGTTTCGTAGGTTCTTCTCTTTAAAGATTTAATCTATATGACGTCAAATTCATAGGTGTCTGCCTCAGGATTATAAAGTATCCCTAATGTTTTTATTATGTCGTTGACTATTAAATTGATCATATCCTTTGCTCGTAGATGCTCTGCGGAACATGAATTAAAATCTCTACCGAATTCGACGCCCATTTGTGTAGTGGAAATCCACCACTTTCTGCTAGACTTGATATCTGTTGTTGGATGGTTATGACTTCTTCAATGGTGTCACCCCCAGTCAATAAATCATCTACGTAAAAATCTCTTTCCATGACTCTGGCTGCTATTGCATAGTTGTTCTTTTCATCCATTGCCAATTGTATCAAGGTTCTTACCGCGAGAAATGATGCTGCTGTTGTTCCATGTGTATTCTTCTATTGGTTGTGAGGGATTCTTTCGCCACAATATTCGTTGTAAGTTTTGGTGGCTAGGATGCATCCAGATTTGCTTAAACATTTTTTCTACGTCGGCTGTTAATAGGAACTTGTGCGTTCGCCACCTCAGGATAATATCAATTAGATCACTCTGAATTTTGGGTCCATTCATCATTATATCATTCAAGGATACTCCTGATGAAGTTTTGCTGGATGCATCAAATACAACCCTAAGTTTTGTGGTAGTACTTTCTTGGTTGATCACTCCATGATGTGGTATGTAGTATGTTGGAGTAAATTTCTCTTCGTTAACTAGCTGCATATGACCTTGCTTTATATAGTCTTGCATAAAGTCGTGATATAGTTGGCGAATGGTTTATCTTTCAGAAATCTTCTCTCAATCTGCAGTAAACGGGCTACAGCTTTCTTCTTGGATTCTCCTAGAACAGATGGTTCTGATTTCAAAGGTAAATGTACCATATATTTCCCATCTGGTAACCGAGCTGTTGTTTTTATGAATTGCTTTTCTGCATCTGCCTCTTTCTCAAATCAAATAAATTAAATTGTTGTCTAATTGTCTTTGTAGTGACCATTGACAAAGCATTCATCTCTTTGTTGTAACTCGTGGTTCCCATTATGATCCATCCAAGTTCAGTTTCTTGGGCAATTGGATCTTGTGATCGTCCCTTTATAACGTTACTGTTTAAAATAAAAGGATAGTAATCGACATCGATTATGACGTCAATGTTATTGCGTTTGTTGTAGTGTGGATCTGCCAGTTGTAAATGTTGTAGATGCGGCCATTGCCTGGTGTCAAAATCGATTTCTGGAATATTATCGGTTAGTTTCTTGAACACCATTGCCTCAAATTTGATATTAAAGGAGCTTTGAAATCTCGAGTATAAAGTCAGTTCCACTTTACGGTTACAGATGCCCGCTTTCTTGCCTCCCATTCCAGAAATTTTTACGTTGACCTGATTTTGTCTAGTCTTAAGCTGATTTGCTGCTTCCGTGGAGATGAACGATGCTTGAGACCCTGGGTCGATTAAAGCTCCAAAAATTTTGCGTTGACCTTCGCTTGTTGCTAAAGCGATAAGAGCTGTAGGTATTACTACTGGACCCGATTGTGTTGCTACATACGTTTGCGATGTATGCTGTCCATTGGTATTATTTCGTAAGTGCAACCCAGTATTGTGCCTTCCATGGCATATGGTACATTGGTTCTGCTGCCTACATGTAAGGATTTCGTGATCTGCAGCTTAACAGTTCCGGCATAATTTATGCAGCAACACCACTTGTGATTTTTAGCTGTGAATTGGCGTCGGTGTACTTGGCGGGCCGTCGTTGAGTTTGGCTCGCATGTCAGCAATAAATTCGTTGTACAATTCTATCACTTCTTTACATATTTGGAAGTAAGGACGTTTGTCATTCACACCTTGTAACTGCCTTATCTTATCGTCTGTTTGTAGAAATTTTATATAAATATCTTTAAGTTGCTGGAATCGGTTGGTTAGATAACATTTTGTTTTCCTCTCTGGACTATCCTTTTTATAATTATGCTAAACATTTTCTCAATCTGAGTTACAAGCTCTTCCTGATTAAATGCAAGCGTTTCCATTTTGACTGTTGGTTTTCGTCAGCTGTTGATGTTCTGACTTAAGTGGCAACTTTAGTTTTAATTAATGTCTATTAAATTAATGTCGACTATGTAATGTCTATGTAGGCCTAGACAACGCCGTCTCGTCAGTTTTTCGTTGACTCAAAGGATCACTGCGATAGTCAGCTGTTAGATATCGCCTCAGCTGATATCTATTTTTATTTCTATTACTCTGAGGCTAATACCAGAATGAAATACATTTGAGCACGGTTTAAACGATACTGATTTTATTGCATTATTAACATGTTATATATGTATATATATATATATATATATATATATATATATATATATATATATATATATATATATATATATATATATATATATAAATATATATATATATATATATATATATATATATATATATATATATATATATATATATATAAATATATATATAAATATATATATTTATATATATATATATATATATATATATATATATATATATATATATATATATATATATATATATATATTTGTTCTTAGTTATTACACTAACATGAAATACATGTAATATGAAATTGCTTATAAGCATTTTTACCCGGTTAGTATGTTTTTTATGTCATAGTATATAAAAATGTATGTAATTGAAATTTAATCTTAAGCTAATTCTAAATATTGTAATTTCCATGGATTGTCAACCTAAACTCTGTTCATATTGAACAAATTACTTCTCATCGATTAAATGTGATTCTATAGATTTTTGGCCCTCAAATCGCATCAGTAATTATCTCATCTCTTAAGTAATTTGTATATTTTATCCGCAATCTATAGGCAAGTTACAGCTTTTGTGGTAAATTATTTAGCTTTACGACTCATCTATTGTGAACTATGTTTGCGCTGTATGAGACGTTGTGTCGAACCACGGGCTATCTATTGACCGTGTGTATCCAGTCAATAAAAACGATGTACACATGTGTACACGAATCGAATTAAAATGTATTTGGCCACCATACTCCAAAATAATTATTATAATATAGCAGCAGGTAACTCGAATTATAAAAGGTAATTGTAGACAACATATAGAGACAAATCAATTTACTACACAGCTAAATTGTTCATTCTAATGCAATTCCGCGAAATTTAGATACTCGTACGTACGGCTTAAATTATTTTTGAAGTGCATTCATTGTATATACGAGTATAATATCATCATGGTGTGCTGTCTGCCAATCAACATCTGTCATAATAAATTTCTTAAATATTATGATTATGACGAATGTCCTCGTTGATTACATTATTAAGTGTTTTGTATTCTGTTATGTATACTTACATACATTAACGTTCATTGCTTCCTGTACTTAGACGTTTTTTTTGCACAGCAAAACTCTTTTACGTTTTTGTTACTCGTATGTATATGACGAAGAACGATGACGATTCTATTGTATATCTTATATAATGTAACAATACACAAAATGTCATAATCAAGAAATTGTCTTGTCTCAAATTTATTGTTGTCGTATAATAATAAGAAATTGCAAATAATAAAAATGGTAATTTGACATTTTTTTGTATTTTGACATTCATGGAGTAATAATTTTACGGAAATTACTAAGAAAGGCACTAACCGCACAACCATGTTGGATTATGAGTAGTACACTTATATAAATCAAACAAGGTGTCGAAATCTCGCGAAATTGTACATAAACGAAATGATGAGCATGATGATGCGATGACGATGATCAACCGTGTTATAACAAATTAGTCATGATCTATTCACTCCCCGAAAAAAAAATCGAAATAATAATAATAATGATACAAAGACGCGTAAGGTAAAACACCGTTTCATTGATCTTCATGAAAAGCGCACCGAAAAGAAAACAAAAACACCGAATCGAACGAAAAGAATCAAAAAAGACGTTTAATTTATTACTTTTGGTCAAATGTAACGAAATTATAAAAATAAATTATTATTATTTTTACACTTATTTTATGATGTTGTTGTTAATTTAAATTAAAGTTGTAATAATAACAATAATAATAAATAAATATGATTTAATTTAAGATAAATATGATTTTTTTTTATATTCGAGTATTGTTGTACACACATGTATATAGGTATCTCCAAAAGGTGTTAAAGACGAATGGTATTATGTGTTATGAAAGCAATTTAAAAATTTAAAGTAATTTATCATAAACAAACAGATGTAATTATTGTTAATTTTTATTCTTGTGGTATATCACTGGAGCGCGGCTTAAACACAGAAATGTCTAAGAAATTGAATATTAGCCGTTCGATAGCTTAGCCCAGCTGGATAAATATTTTGCACCAAAAGATACCTCAATTGTAAAAATGACTCGTCCTTCAGATCGTTGTATCGTTCGCTGTCCTTTGATCTCCTGCATGATATCAGGAATTTGTATTAAATTCCTGATCGGGATGTACCATCAGAGTCGTCAACTCTCACATCCATCCATCACAACGAGTATGATACTAATTTTTATGTAAATTACGTAAGCAACAGTGTAAATTACATAAAACGTAAATTACATGTAAAAATCGAAGACAACATCATTCGCAGTGCCATCTATTTGAAAATGTCAAAAATTTACCGATGTTCCTTTTGCTCATTATTAATTTACATATATAAATACGTATTTGAAAAAATTAAACTGTTTTAAGAAATTAAACTGTTATTAAATTTAATATTAATCAAAAATGATTGTGACATAAGTATGTTGCCGAAAAAAATTCTATACAGTTAATTATTTAGCAAATTCTATTCACAAAATAGTAAGAAGATTTTTTAACAGATGGCGTTTTAGTTGAAATTAGATTTAATAAGAGATGGCGCGTCAGTAAAATTGTTTTTTACGTTTTTTACATATAGAATGTATAAAATAACCTTATGTAAATAACACCTTTTTAACATGTAAAAAATGTGTAAATTACATCGCGTAATTTACACGCCCAACAGTGAAGCACAAATAACTATTATACAGATAAACAAACTATATAGAGAACAATTGTATACTAGATTGAAATAAGGGGAAATAATTTTACCCTGGTTGAAAAGACTATATTTGAATTTTATTATCTCTTTTATTCCTTTGGCATTGATATTATGATAAATAAAATTCAATCAAATCTATAAAACTAAGTTCAAATACATACATACATAAATGTTTCATGCCTCTGCCAAAGAGAATAAATATAAGGAGGAACATCTTATATGAACCGCAGTTGTATATAATCTAAAAATATTTCTGAGTTATTTGATGATGGCAAACGACATAGGATAAACATATATTTTTTATTTCGTTTTCTCTTTCGAACGACAGCAAAAAAAACCATCTGTACATTGCATAGCTGCATGCCAGCCTTATAGTACCGACATGGATGATGGGAGGACGGTACACGGATTCTAACCTCAGCTGAGTCTCAGATGAGGTCATTCTCACCACCGATCGTACCGCCCCAGACGATCGATGGTGAAAGTCCCTTTTCGCATCCTGCCCCTATCGGGATTCGAACCCGATATTCTTACCACTGCGCCACATGGGCGGTGAGTATACTTAATAGTTTTGAAATTTATACAATGCAATTGTTTTTGTAAAATCTTTTAAATCTTTATTTTCCAGTTTGTTGCCAAAAACACTAGTGTTAATATTTGTATTATTTACTACTGACAGAATGACAGCTAATGACAAAATAACATGGATGATATTTTACAACAGAAATTCATACAATTTTGATTAGTACATTTGTCACAATAGTACCAACCTCTCATCAATATTTTATGAATTTTGATGTCGTTTCTTGGCACAAGATCTGATCTGGATCAGATCAAACCGCAAAAAACACGGCTAATGAAATAGTAAGCGAAGTTTTGAAATTGTCAAATATTTTTTTTTGTTGTCGTTCGAAAGAGACAACGAAATAAAAAATATATGTTTATCCTATTTCGTTTGCCATCATCAAATAACTCAGAAATATTTTTAGATTATAATATGCAACCGCGGTTTATATAAGATGTTCCTCTTTATATTTATTCTCTTTGGTTTAAGTTTGAAAAGTAACAATATTTTATTATTCAGATAATTTAAAATTTTATGTTGTATCACTATCGCCAGTTTGATTAGTAAGAGAATTTTATTTAGGTTTTTGCAAATGACTTACATTTTAGGTTTCAAGTTTCCCGATAGTGTACTAAATTATACTTTAGCTATAATTATAGATAAATATGCAAAATAAGTGATTACTTTTAATAAGATATTTATTAGTTTTACTACCGCACCGTAACGAAATAGTGTTGCGACTCTTATGAGTCCACCAGTTCCGGCATGGACATCTGTTATTCTCCTGTTTGTCAAGTACCCATTGACTAGGATACCAATTATTTTCTTCTAGAAGCACGATATCATCAATTTAAAATTGTTCTAAATTTGACTTTCATTTGTTTCGTTGCTGCAGTGACACAAGATAATCGCGATGCCACCTGTTATAATGCGTTTGAATTCGTTGCTGAATGTTTTGTCATCTCGACAATCTATTCGATGGTACTTCAGTTAATCCTTATTCCGGAATTACTATCAAAATCGCCTGGATTATCGTTTATTTTTCATAACGATCTCGAATTTAATAATGACTCAATCAGGATAATTAACGCTGTCATTTCCTCAAAAGTAAAATAAGCATTCGTCACAAGTTTCAAATGGTACTTGAACGATTAACGCACGTCTCCCATAATCCGCCAAAATGAGGAGCATGGAGTGGATTGAAATGAAACTGAATTCCTTTCTGCAATAAAAAATCAGACGTTATTTGATTATTTGATTGAAGTATTGTTTGATATTTGAGTTCTTTAAGCTCCCTGTTGGCTCCGATGAATTCGGTTCCATTATCACGCCACATTTGTTCTGGTACTCCAC
Organism: Tipula lateralis; assembly: GCA_963932295.1. Taxonomy (NCBI): domain Eukaryota; kingdom Metazoa; phylum Arthropoda; class Insecta; order Diptera; family Tipulidae; genus Tipula; species Tipula lateralis. The sequence continues at coordinate 53,016,913 of OZ010736.1, read as the reverse complement.
GATGTGATAAAAACCGTTTTAGTGCTGCTAGAAATGATGATGTATCGAGCCCACTCACTACCTTCAAATGGACTGCCTTGACCGGTAAACAAAGGAACACTGCCACATTACAATTTGTTTCATATATATATATATATATATATATATATATATATATATATATATATATATATATATATATATATATATTGGAGATCTTTGATGGGGTAAGTTTGCGCCCCTAAATTCTATAAGAAATTGCTCATATTTTAGTGAAATATTTTCTCTTGATGAGGTAAAGTAACCTGATACCAACGATTTTGGAATGTTACACAAACATCAATGTGGTTTATGTTCATTAATCTTATTTAATTAGCAATAAAGTAAACAAATTTGAACAATCAAAATCCTACAGTGCTTTAAACTCATGAGATAAGAATAAAAGTCTCATTATAGTGCAATATCAGCACTTAGTGCACATATGTTGTTATAATTTCATTGATTTAAATCGCACTACAAATTCCGTTACAAGTATTCTTCGAATTAAAACCAGGACCATCCCTGCATACATTCCACTGCAAGTCATTTACTATGTTTAATTCCATAAAAGCCAGGCTAACTATAAAATCATTTTTCATGAAAAACATTTCATAACTTATCAACTCTGTCTCGATACTCCCTAATAAGATCTTAGAAAAATGTTGGTATTCACAGTTGTAATACAAATATTACTAACTGGTAGGGTTCAACTGTTTATTTATAAAATCTTTTAGTAAAACATAACTTCCATTAGTCATATCATCTGGAAGTAACCATCCAGTTACCAATATAGCGTATTTAATAACTGGTGTTTTCAGTAATGTTCTAAGATCAACGGTTAGTAAGTTTGGAGAAAATTTTGAGCAGTTATTTGAAAAGCCTGTAAGTTTTAATTCAATTGAGATTTCTATTTCCTCAATCAAAACCAATTGGTAAGTCCAAACCATTGCACTATTGATCATCATTACGCTAATGGTCAGCACAGAGAACAATTTATTGAATCACAATTTTTTAGTATTATTATAAGTTTTTTTTGAACAACATAGATTACCGATTCCATTAGGAGGTGATCCAACAGGAGGTATCGTTTTCCTTATTGGATATTCATCACCCGACTAGAGTGCGTACAAGTCGATCTAATGTGAAGAAGCTTTGATTCACTCATATGGAACATTGTGGCGTATTTTAAAGAGAGAACCTGGTTTGACGGTATACGTAATATAGTTTCTTTGAGAATTTGAACCGTTTGACCTTCGCGTCATCGGTTTGGATTATAAGCGTTTGAACAACTCCAAATTGAAATATCGGCCGAAATGTACGTAATACTGCTAGGAAATTTGAAAATTTGATCCCTCACTGGAATACTTAATGTTCGTGTGTCATTTTTTAATAAGACTACAGACCATGACCCGTAGCCTGAAACGAATGAGCAACAGATGGGGCGATAACATTGGTAGAACCAAGGTCCTTAATAGTGGAAGAATTTATATTCTATCGGGAATAGCAAAGCATGTTGGAATTTATGTAGCTGAAGCCGCGGAAAGAGGTGGTAGAACGTTGAGTGGTTTTTGAATGGAACACATATTGGCACAACGTTCCTAGATTTAAAAAAATAATTTATGGTCGATAAATAAAGAAACTCCTAAAGCTTTTCTCAAACCACAACTGAAAGAGACATAATGAAGAAAACAGTATGGCATCGTTGGTATAGTACAGTAATATGTTGATTAACATCATTGTTTTTGTAGTCTACGTTTAGATAATGGGCTATATTGTCACCAGCAAAATTTTATAATAGGCAAAACCCATTTCAAAAAGTTTGTCCCTACTAAGAATGTTCAATTCGAATGTTGAATTAGTGTTGCTGATGTGAAACCAGAAAGCATAAACGAGCTACATAGGCTATAGAACGAAACAGTTATTGCGATCTAAATTAAATAATCACACAGAAGGTATTTGGAATGTTACCTACCAGGGAAATCGGACGACTACTTGAAACGTGGAACTAACTAAACAATGCGTAAAAAATTCTTGGATGCAGTCTTAAACACGTTCTTTGATTCTAAATTAGAGATAAAGGACCAAAATACAGATAGTAGTGAATCCATCCAAATGGCTCATTCACTGAACATAGATAACCGTTTACATAACTATGGCACAATATATATAGGACACCAGATACAAATGAATTTAAAACAAGCCGAAAACTTCATTTCAAGTTACCATCTTATTCCAACAATTCAATCAAGTTCTAGCAAATATGCAGATTATCCAGTGTGTACATAATTGGATTAAATGGCAACGGAGTAAAAGATATGCTTGACCCACTGGAACAGTTTTCAGCTTCCGTTGGTCTCAAAATCAACGAATCCAAAACCAAATATCTGATCTCTGGTTTTCGAGACCAAGACGCAACTGATTTCAGTAGAGTTAACCACATGTTTGAAGGTGTGATGAGATTCAAGTATCTTGGATCTCTCATTACTCACGATAATAGTGTGGGGGAGGATATCAAGGTTCGGATTGCTGCTGGCAATCGGTTTTTGTATCCTCTACGCCCACTCCTGAAATCAAAATATCTTGAATGGAAAAACGGAACATCCTTAAGACGCAACCAGTTTTTGTAACCGAACATTTGAAACAGACTATATACTGTGATGAGATATCAACAAGGCCCACTTTGCTAAACACATCTTCAGAAATACGATTATTATTTGGAACGTTAGTGAAGCAGTTTTGTTGATACCTGATAGTGAAGGCCACTAAAGGACACAAAAACTATCAAAATTAAGATGAATATATCGCTGCGTGTCGCAGACGACGGGTTACCAAAATCAATACACACTGTGAATGTTTTCTTTGTAGTAAAAATAAATAATAAATTTTAATAATTTAAATATATTAACAAACACCTTCCGCCATAAAATGTTATTTAATTGCATAAAACGATATTCGCCCCAGTTATCTCATATTTTCTTATTAATTTGACGGTTTTTGCTCTTATTCCAATTTTCTTTTAAATTACTTAAACCAAAGAATTCTGCTTTAACATTTTGCCGCGCTTTATATACAAGTATAAACACATCTCAAAAACTGTTATTATTTCACACCAAAACGATATATCTTATATATGTGGTTCGATCGAAATTTTGTATTGTACAGGGTCGTTCAATAAGTCCGTAGGATGACACATAGATGGCATTACTAGATTTTGTTCCATATGATTTTTATTTAGGACTAACCTTGATAAGCATTCTCCAAACCTGCTCCATCGAGATAAATGGTAGAGAAGTGGATTGCTGCAAAACAATGATGCAGAGTGCAGTGGACGCCCAAATCAGGATGTTATTCCAGAAAACATCAAAAAATCTACGAATTGGTTATGAACGATCGCAAATTGAAGGTGCTCGAGCTAGCTGACATTGTAAAGATATCAGATGGTAGTGTTTTTACCATTTTACACGAACAATATAGGGTATGCGAAACGAATCGATGCTACAGAGGAGTGTTTGGCGCTGTTAAACCGCAATAACATGGAGCTCTATAGTCGATATGTGACAAAAGATGAGACATGAGGTTGTAACCACCATTGTCCGCAGTTGCACATGCTTGCCTTTTTTTTTGTAACCGGGTGCTTACAGTGGGTTGGGTCGCTTGCGAACAATTTAGCAGCTACGAATTAGTTTATCCGTCATGTGCATGTTAGTGCATAACCAGTGAAACCAGAAAAAAAATCCACCAACTCACTTCAGAAATTTCACTAAAAAGAACAATTCACTGTTTTTGTTTCTCCAATTTACGAATATTAACATCACTTCCCTTTAATAATAAAACATATCAAAGACCCATATTCACTTAAAAAAAAACCATACGAATTTCAATATATAACCAAATAAATACCGACCACGTGATCAACCACGTCGATAGATATCCATCCGAGGGTCAACCCATGCAGCGGTAATCTTTATATTCACGATTTTTTTTTTATGTTAGGTTACCACGGCTCGGCTAAATTAATAGATAAGGACTTAGAGAAAATTCAGATTTTATGATCCAAAATCTTACCTCGATATACAAATTATAAAAATGAAATTTATAAAAAAAAACTCGTGCACTGGTTCACACGTATACTCGTAAGTAAGTATCGATAAAACGTCTTCCCACGAAATGAAAAAAAAATGGAATGGCAGCACTTTATGAAATTTTAATTAAGTACCAAATTATAGTAAGTGGGAATTTCTCGACTATTACAAATTGTTTTTGTTAATACCGATAGTAATAATTAATACCGATAATGCAGCTTCCAATCTACATTTCGGCAAATTAACTCGGAACTCAAATTTACTAATATAACGACGGTTACAACACAACTTTGTTTGATTGTATACGAATAGTCCAGAAGTCAAACAATGTTGAAAAAGTATAGATACGAGTAGTGCGGAATTAAATAAAAGAATTATGTCTGGGGCGCGGTCTACTTCTTCATGTCCTTTGCATGGAATACTCCGATCAATTTTCCGGTTTCGTCTTCAACCTCAAAATTGACATTACCAATTTGTTTTCGGACCCGTCCTTTGCGGAATTTTGGCGCAAATTTTGAACAAAAGTAGGCTCCTGCATTACTCATTGGATGTTCTCGAACGTACACAGTAGATCCAGGTATAAAATTTGGGTTGCGAGTATAGATTGTAGTGCTGCGAGTACTTTTGAAAGGCTATTTTTAGGTTTTTTCGTATGGTATCATGAATTTCTTTCATTCGTTCAGGCATTTGATCAACCTCTACTTCATTTTCTCCTAGACATCCAATTTGGCGTAGTAATTTATACTCGCCCGCGTGATTTATTCTTTGGTAGCCGAACAAAGAAAAATGAGGTTTATATCTAGTTGACTCGTGTATCGAGTTACGTAAGGCCGAACTTATTTCAGCCAAATGGACATCCCATGTGCGATGATCTGTTTTAACATATGCTCTTATGGCTGCTACCACCGAACGGTTTACACTCTCAGAGGCATTTGACTGAGGTGAATAAATTGCTGTTTTCGTATGTGTTATACCAAATTGGGTCATCACACTTGCGAATTCTTTCGAAATAAATTGAGGACCGTTGTCTGTATGTATAATCTCCGGTACACCATACATATAAAACACTTCCTTACGCAGGAACTCAATTATTTTTTCCGTAGTTCCTTTCGTTAATGGTTTCAATAGAACAAATTTAGTAAGTTGGTCTAATACTATTAGAATTACTGTGTGTCCATTACGTGTCGAGGAAATGGTCCTAACAGGTCTACATACAGTTTTTGAAAGGGTCTAACCACTATGACAGGCACACTAATTAGGGGTTTTATTGGGTGATTTGAGGCTTTGGTAGTTTTGCAAATTTCGCACTTTTCTATAAAAGTTCGCACTTGTTTTCGCATACCCGGCCAGAAATAATACCGTCTCAATCGCTCTAATGTTTTAATATTGCCTCCGTGAGAAGCAATAGGGTCACAATGTTCCTGTTTTATTAGATCTTCAGTTATACTATTTGGGATCCATAACTTCCAAATCGGGACATCTGAAACCTCTACATCACGTTTCGGCTCAATCCGAATATACACTTGGTCTTCCAAAATTTTGTGATTTGGATAGTTATTTGGTGAGGATTTTATTTTTGAGACAAGATTGACGTAATCGTCGCCAAGAAACTTAGATGATTCAAGATTAACAGTTCCTAAAACCGGAAGAAAATCTTGAAACTCGGATAGGGGATCACAAAACATTCGCGACAAGGCATCTGGTACTACGTTTAACGATCCGCGTTGATGTTCAATCACGAAATCATACGACTGCAACTTAAGGCTCCACCTGGCTAGTCTGCCGCTTAAGTCCTTTTGATTCATGAGCCATCTCAGACTAGCGTGGTCGGTAATAATTGTAAAGTGGAATCCCTCAATATAGGGGCGGAATTTTTTCACACTTATTAGAGCAGCGAGATATTCGAGCTCCGTCACACTATAATTTTGTTGTGCCTTGTTTAACTTTTGCGAAACAAATGATATAGGTCTTTCGCTACCGTCATCATCCATCTGGTACAAAACTCCACCAACACCAGCCGTGCTTGCGTCACTTCTGATGTAAAACGGTTTAGCATAGTTGTTTGACTTTTTTAGTAAATTTGTAATGGGTGGTTAAATCGGCATAGTTCGGAATAAATCTTCGATACCAGCCTGCCATTCCTAAAAGTCTCCTAATTTGTTTAGGGCTAGTTGGTGTTGGAAACTTGCAGATTGCTTCGACCTTAGCCGGATCGGTTCGAAGACCATTTTCGCCAACCAGGTAACCCAAATACTTAATTTCCCGCATCACAAATTTGCTTTTGCTGAGATTTATAGTTAAACCGGCTTCAGTCAGAAGCGTGGCTACAGTTTTGAGTAACTTAAAATGTTCTACCAGAGATGCGGAGATGATAAGCAAGTCATCTAAATAGATAAACACACGATCGTGAAATTGATGAGGGACCACCTTAACCACTAAGCGACACATGGTTTGTGCAGTGTTGCATAAGCCAAGCGGCATGACTGTAAATTGGTAGAGGGGCCTACCAGGTACCATGAATGCCGTCTTTTCACGAGAAGATGTAGATAGAGGTACTTGCCAAAAGGCATCCTTCAGATCAATAGCGGTTATATACTTTGTTTCGTGAAGTCTACTCAACAGTCGATCTATGAGCGGTAGCGGATAAGCATCTTGCTTAGTTACTTGGTTGAGTTTACGAGAGTCTAAGCAGATCCTTGACTTTCCATTAGCCTTTTTCACTAAAACGACTGGAGAACACCAACCGCTATTGCTCTCCTCCACTACACCCAATTCAATCATTCGATCTAGCTCAGCGTACATCAGATCTTGCACAGAGGGTGACAGATAAAAATATCGCTGCTTTATGGGTTGGGTTGATCCCACATCAATAACATGCTCTAGCACTGAGGTTTTACCTAAACCTTTGCTCTCAAACGAAGAAAACAATTGTTTAATAGTTTCTAGCTTGTGGTTTTCTTCGGGGGTTAAGATGTGTTGATTAGAATTATAAGGCACATCTGAAACTTCACTTATAATCATAGGAGCCAAATCGAACTGTGACCAAAAATCTATCCCAAGATATAGTTTGCCCTGTAGAGTAGGGACAACATACAACCGTATATTAATAGTTTTATTGTGATAGCTTACAGGTGCATCGACGAAACCTATTATTTTATTAGCAGTGCCATCAGCAGTTTTAACTTCAGAGTTTGCAGTTTTGAGACTGAGGTTGCAATTTTTTATCAACGTGAACGCGTCCTTTCCAATTATACTAATGGATGCACCACTATCGAGAAGTCCTTTTATTGCGAAATTGTTGATCTTAACTTCGACGTAAGGGCGTGGATCGTTTAATGATTTAATGATGGTTGAACTACACAGTCTGTACATGATTCAATGATGATTGAACTACATTGTCACCTAAGCTATTGGAAAATCATAATGGCATATTGGTTACAGAGGGGTCCATCCATAGCTCACAGTGAAAAAACTGATTTTTTTGTATGGGCCAAAACTTTGAAAAATTCTGGAGGCGCTCAAACTCGGTAGATTATCCTCAAACTTCATAGTTGTATGTATGGAGATAAGATGACTCAGCTTCTGAAAAGTCTTCATTCATATTTTATACATGTTTTATACAGTATATTATAATCTTATGAGAATAATATACATATTTTATTTGAATCCTGGAATAATTTTGTAGTTATAATATTGAAGAAAATTAAAAAATTACAGAAAAATTCTGTTGTCTATACAAAAATGACAGCAGAAGAAATTCTCTTTAGCGATAGTAGTGCCTCTGGTGGTGAGTATAAAAATCATTTTTTCTGCTGAAAATTTTCTGCTATCTTATACAGCATGATTAATATAAGAAAACTGATTGTAATAATTACATTAGTGTTTATTGATTTAACGAAAACTTATAATAGTAGGACTATTTATTTCTATTATAATTTTTAATAGCAGTTTATTAAATACATGTTATTTTATTTTGAAATATATTTTTGTTATATTTTTGTTTATAAAGTTGAATGTTTTATTTTAGAATAATCAGTGTGTCAATTATAGGCGTGACAGGTATAGGCATGACAATAATTGTACCAAAAAAAGGTGCCAATTAATATACGACTATGCCAATAGAAACTATGCTAATAAAAACTATGCTAATAAAAAATACAGGCAGTATTTTTTTCAATAATGGAAATCAGACTTTGTCCTACGGACTTATTGAATGACCTGTTATATACTCGTCTGACGATGAAGATGAAAAATATTTGTATATTGAAGAGCGCGGCGAACCACGGATGCTGATTGCATTTCGAGTATATATACAATAATTATATATATTTTTTTTTTGGACGATATAATGTTTATGATAATATTCCGCGGTACTATCAAAATATATATAATTTTAATCATAAAATTCTTGTTGTTATGTTGTATGATGTTGTTATATTGTGTATACAATAAATTGCATGCGCTAATAAGACGATGAATTGAAAATTTTTCACAAAAAAAAATTGTAATTTTCATTATTGCTGTAAGTATATTGATTTCTTGAGTAGGGTAGTTAAGAAGGCCACTTATATTAATCTAATTTCATCAACAAAAAAAAATATATATTTTGCCATCTCATCGAACTACTTAAAAAATGAACAACGAATTTTTATAATCATGTCACCATCATTAAATGCCGTAAGCTTTTTGATTAATGTGATAATATCCGCACTGTATACATAAGCGTCTACTTATATATAGTTATATATACATTACGCGCAGTGAGAGCGGAAAATGTTAATTTTCAATTGGAAATTAATTATATACATTATAAAGCGTTAAAGTCTAATAAATCTTATAATTGATATTAATATAAGAAATATACATTATATACACTCCCGAGCAACTTAATCGATTCAGACGTTTCCGATGAAATTGTCATGTAAACGCGATCAAAATTGTTTAAGGAATTTTCTGTAAGGACTAGCTAGCCAATTGCTGATGAATATTGCAGTGAATGCTCTGCCAATTACACTAGCGTATGGGAGATGTTACGTGAGAGATATAACAAGCCAAAACGTATAATTTAAGCCTTAGTTTCAAGATTCATGAAGCAGCGTTCAATTTGTAAAAGAGGTATGAGAACTCGGTGTATCGGCGCATGGAGTAATCCATCTTGGGCCAATTGGCCAGAAAGCAAAACTAAACGGTTAAAGCTGCGGCAAATGGATGGGGAGGTACGTATTCAAATCCAATAGGGGCAGTATGCAAAAAGGGATTTTTCACTATCGATCACTTGGCCGGTGCGAATAAACACATTTCGACTCCCTGTTGAGTTTAGAATCCATTGGCCATCCTATCGTCGATGCTGACATGGAGCGGGGTATCCAAAAATACCGCCAGAAAAACCACCAAGCAACTTGAATTATATCAAGGCGATTGTGCGGATCCGAAAGTTAATTTGGGATCGGGATTAAGAAAGCTTAGTTAATAGAAGGCTCATCTGTATTTCATTTCTGCGTGTATTTCTCGGCTGACACGTTGTTTTGGCTGCTCCAGCACATAGACACCATCACTGTCGTGTTAATATGTATTCATATACTGCCTCAAATAAACAATCATAAACGTATTTATTGTCTTATTTATTGGGGCTATACGAAAAGTAAGACATTTATTATATATTACATTATATGACATTACACGAAACACGATATAATAAGATTTTAACGATAGAAAAAATATTACAAAACAGTCTGGATACGGAAATATTTTCTGACCGTCATCCAACTTTTCACTTTTCTATCTTCTTACTTATTCCTCCCGTTTCGTGTTTTTTTTCGCCGTCCACATTGACGGTCCAAATTATAATGCCTCTTTCCAGTTTTTTCAGCTGACCTTCACGGTCATTCGTTTTGCCTCCCCCTGGTAAGTGTTCCGCGAATCTCTATTTTCAGCAACTCGAGATTTTCCCAACATTTCGAAAATCTCGAGCGTGATTTGGCATATTTTCTGCTGCACTCATATCTGCCATCTATATATTTTTAATTATTTCTTACGATGCATGAATCGTGGTTATTTATTCTTCTTATGGTTTATGGTACCTCTCTCGGTGTTTTCTCGCAGCATTTTTTCATGGAAAATACAAAAGTGGTTAACATACTGGCCTAAGCCCAACATCGAGATTAGTTTTGTTTTTTATTTTTTTTATTTCATTTTCGATGCTATACATGTGAACTCGGTGTGGCGGGAACGTAAGGTCTTAGGAGATGGATGAGGGTATTGACTGGATGTGGGACTTGATAAAAACAAAAGATACTACAGTTCGAGCTTGCTTCGTGGCTTTGTTAACCGATTTAGCATATATAGTTAATAAATTTGTGTCAAACATACCTGCACTTCAGCCATTGGACTAGCTGCATCCCAAGCATGGTAATACTAGTGGGGAAGACTAATTCAACTCACGTTTTGATTCAATAACTCATTTTAATAATAGACTCATTTCATATTCTATAAATGGTGCTAATATATTTTTTAATAGCTTGTGCAGCAAACGGCAATTTCAAGAAAAACTGAAAGTTATAAAACCAGGAACACGTAACTCTTGCCAGTTATGTTACCATGCTGATAACATCTCCCAACACTTGATGCAAACCATCTTTTCGTTTTTGTCAAAACATATTTATCGTAAGATTGTCATTTCAAACTATCTAGGATTTAGGCAACTCACTTAATCAGGCAATGAAAAGATTATTTTTCATGGAGAGGTTTCAACGAGACAAATCACTGAATAGATTATATGTCACTTTTGTTACCGAACACATCCTAGGACATATGACAAAAATACCAGAAGCACAGATCCACATTCCGTGGTACAATAAATTTTATCTTGATTAATATTCTACACAAGGTGAAAAAATGGCATCGCGGTTACAACTGATATGCAGAAAATGTTTCGCTCATTGTGGTTGCACGAGTCGTTCAAATTAATGCCGTACAGCTTGAACTGCGGCTCATCTCGCTCTTCAAACTGTATACTGCAAACATTCTTCGATCACAGCAGCGAATGTATCGACTAGCAGCGAATGTACTCAAAAACGATCTGTATACATGATTTATTTGTGGGGCCAATAGTGTCAATATTAGCTTCATTGACACTATGGACGGATCAAACTGACCACACCTTATGAAAAATAAACCAATTGAAATTGAAGAAACCTCTCCACTAGAACTAAATGATGAGCTTTGGGGAATTAAAACTTTTGGATTAAATTGGAATCCAACAAAAGATTACTTTCAATTAAAGATTTACTTGGAAGAGTACAGAAGGTCAACCAATCAGAATCTGATAGACTGTTTGATCCGTTGTGATTGCTTTCGCCTACTACAATCCAAATTAAAATTTTATGTCATAAAGCGAAACCCATTGAACTTATGCATCATGTGACGCTTCCAAATTAGCTTATCTATACGTACGTATCCAGTGGTCACAGTGCAAAAAACTCTACGAAAACAAAGGTAGCTCGACTAAAACAAATGTGCTTACCTATTGTCTTAAATTGTGTAATGCACAGCTCCGTTTCAAATTGGCGAAGGAATCAATCGAAATAATCTTCAACAAAACGTTCTGACATGGCTGTTGCATCATTATCCAGCTTATCCTGGATCTAGGAGAATTTCGTCTATACTGTTGGTGAAGTTGTGATGGTATGGACCACACTGGCTAAGCCTTCCTCAAAACTTGTGGTCTCCTGCCTCTAATAATAATTTGCCATACAATTGTATGATTTGTTTCCGTCAAAAATCTGCCACTGCCAAACAACGTATGGTGAACGTATCATAATGAACAGTATCTTTTATAAGACTATTTCTACCAACTGGTGTTGACCTTTTCGGTCCCATATATTTAAAGACCAATCACAGTAGAGTGTGACGTGCGCGTTAGCAAATAAAAAAAAGTATTTCTATGTTGACACTATATTTAAATTTTTAATAATTATACAACGATACCTTGATTTGGGCCGTCCTCTCTCCTTGCTCTTCCTCCACCTCCCAATTTAGCAGACAATTTGAGGCCAGCTTTCTTCGGTTGGCTAAGGACCTTCGGGCTGGGTGTAATAATTGGAGGGAAGGGATATTGTACTATATTGATATGGAAACTTGTTACACTGGGAGCTGGTTAGGAAAAATATGAAAGTGGCACTAACCTGTTATCCACTCGTACAGCTCAATCTTTCTCTGGCACATGTGTTTCTCGACGTCGGGATGACGAACAAGAACCGCGAATGCTTGCGCTCTTCTTGCCGATATGATCTGGATCCACGTGGTGTTTGGCACGCATCACCTTCACCCCGTGTAGTGTTTTCTTCCGTCCAGACCCACTGATAACCTGGTTCACCGCTTACTTTCCCGTTTCTTTATTGGCACTTTTCACTTTATTTCTCTTTTATATTTTTTTTAACCGGGGAATAAAGTACCTTCTCTCGATCGACTCACGTTGCAATAAAAAAGCCCTTTTTCGCCGACACGCATCACCTTTTATCACTTTCGACCTCACACGGTACATCGAGCCATACGCTTTCTTCTCCGTTTTCCTTGCGCCATCTATATTGTAGCACCAACATTCAGCTACGGTTGCGTATAGAGATGCAACCAAATTGTTTGACATTTGGATGACGTATCAGTGTCACTGTTCGATTAAAAGTTTTGTTCTATTTGTGGCGTTGTGTAGTGATTTGTTTACAGTGTTTTTATTTGCAGTGTATTTGTGTTTATTTAATCGGTTAATGTAATAAATGTTCGTTCATGTCGCTGAGGACGAATGTTCAAGAGGACGAATTAAAATAGTAGAGGGCTTCACCATACTACTCTTATATGTTTCGCGATTAAGGCAGTGCATAAAATTGGTGAGTAAAGTATATATATAGCAGCACTCAGAAGATTTATTACAAAAGAGTGGCTCCTATCGAAAGTGATAACGGAAGCAATTTGGTTGGCAGCAGATGACACTGCCCGTTGAATGACGACATCAGTGAATAACACCCACTAGCACAATGATATTTTTTAGCTGCGCAACTCCTAACTGCAATTCGGGAAGTTGACCTGTAGTCACTGAAATGAATTAAGAAGGTGGTAAAATATTCAGCATCCTGTCCAACGCGTTTGGAACTTTTGATCCATTAAATACCTGCTGTCATTACAACAACGTTCGAAATGCCGAAATATACAAGAAGAGCCATCGTCAGTGAATAGAACGGTGCTCCATTGCTCGATGCTTCAATTGTGAGTCGATTAAGTTGATCGAGAGTGTATGGATCTATAAACGAATATAAAAGCACGCGGTGTGCCACCCACACGGGCACAGTTTATATAAATTCCTTACATAATATTATGACTCGATATATAAAAATTAATTCTTTGATGGTATAACACAAATGATAGGCTAATGACATGGAATTAAGTGTGAATATAATAAAAAAAAATCGTATATGCGCGAAAGACGCGAGATATAAGTAATTTTTATTATGTTAATTGTATATCTGTATGTACACATACTCGTACATATCCTAATTGATTCAGCAAAATGTATAATTTTGTGGGAGTACAGTTAAATAACACTCACGATGCATGTTTTGACATAATGGGCCGATTTATATAATCTCTTTAGTAATTTTGTTGGTTCATCCTTCCTTCATATATATAGCGTGAGTAATATACGAGTATCTTATATATTGCATATTATATAGCAAATGAGGCTCGGATAAATCGACTGACAACTTTGACAGGTCATTTGTTTTATACAAAATCGTTGCACTAATTTCCATAATCGTAATGGTCGAGCAACGTATCATTATGGAAATCGTTTTATTTTTAATCACCTGCTCCTATTCGAAACTCTCAAATCTATGAAGGTTTCATCTTTTGAATTTGAACGTATCATCTTCTTTACTACATCCAGTAAAACGTATTCAAATGTTTATTTGTCAAATAGTATTCCCAGTTTTTTCTAATGAAATCAACTTACAAGGAGTAATTTTGAATTTTTAGATAGAAACCAGTCCTAACCATCTCCATTATCGGTACCTGATCTCCTTCTCAGGGTCCACTTGGTTTGTTTGTGACAGTAATTTTTCATTTGTGATCTTATTGGCCAGAAGCATTTGATCAATCGCTTAAGGCATTTATTCACAAACACTTGGATTCTTCTCGTGATTTTCTGCGTAAGTTTCCACTTTTCACATCCCAGCAGTACTGATTTTACATAGGCATTGAACTTTCGTATTTTGGTGTTTCTTGACAGGACTGATGCATTCCAGATCTTATGGAGCATGTTGAAAGTGTTTCTCACTTTGTTGATGCACTGGTTATTGTCTTCTTCCGTCCTGTCTGTTCATGGTACGATACAGCCTAGGTATACGAATTTTTCGACATCTTCTATTGTGTCTTGGTTGATACGACGTGGTAAACTAATGGTTGTGTTCAGTCTCAGGGTCTTTCTCTTTCTTATATTTATCTTGAGCCCGAAATCTTTTGCTATTTCTGATAACTTTTGTAGCTTTTGTGGAATGTCTGTTTTTTTGTGTGTTAGTAGGCATATATTATCTGCGTAGTCGAGATCATTGAGTTTTCTTATGGGATCCAATTGAATTTTGTTTGAGGAACAGTATAGTGGAGATAGTATACGTCCTTGCCTAACTCTTCGTGTAGTATATGCCACTCTGCTTTCCTTTGTTTTGAACTTTATTTCCCGGTACATTACTCTGAGGTGTTCGGTTAGTTTCTTCGGGATCCCTATTTCACAGAGTGCTTTCCAGATACCGCTTCTATTGATGGAATCGAATGCGCGTTCAATGTCCATGAAGGGTAGATATAGTGGTGAGTTCCATTCTTTGGTTTGTTCGACGATAATTCGGACTGTGTTGATCTGGTCTGAAACCAGCTTGTTCGTTTCTTATGTATTGGTTCACAGTTGGTGAGATTCGTTCCAGGATGACCATTGCTAATACTTTCATTGTACTGCTGAGCAGGGAGATGCCTCGCCAGGTTTTGCATTCTCTAACTCTAGTCGACTTTATCGTTTGTCTTATAGACACTTCCTCGTAATTGTTCGGCAAATATGTTGAATTATGCCTGACGATACACAAATTATTATTATCAAATCCAAACATTCGCAATATAGCAAATGGAACAGCCTTAGTAATTTAATGTTTTTAGAAGGTAATTCAAAATTTTTGAAATCAGAAGGGCCCAATTGAATAATAATATAGGGTATTTTCCGATTGATTGTCTTCATAAGCATAATAAGGTCAATTCGCGAGAAACACTCGTATCGTGAAATTACCTCCTTAATCGGGCTGTGTGCGTGATCTGCTTCTTAAATGCAGGAGTGGTCAGGCAAAGAATATCTCATTTTAATTGAGGAGATTTGTGGATGCATTTTTAAAAAATGTGCTATATAGCGTATGACACATACGAATTTTTCTTCTGCGGAACACAAGCGTTGCTCCATGTGATCAATTGTGTTATGTCGTTGATTTTAGCTTTTCGTGCGATTCAAAAACACCTTTATTTAACCGAGATTGATCGATTTTATGGAACTCGTAAACATTACATCGATCTGATTTCGGTTTAAAAAAGTCAAGGGTGAATTTAGTATAAAAAATGTTTCTGTAAGAGCTCTCCTTGACTGGCTCAGTTTCCACATTCATCGCAACTTGTTACATACAAGTCGAACATCTTTGTTACGTTTAAATTACTGTCCAAATATTTTTTATGTTTCTCTCGACAATTATGAGATTCGATACAAGTAAAGCTTTCAGTATGTTTAAGAACTGTATCTAGTCGGTCCTTAGACATTTTTCTCGAGCTAGTTGTTCCTTTTGCACTGTTCGATACTGTGCCCGAAGAATTCATCTTTTGATGGACGGTGTAGATAGGTTTTTGGGAAATACTCAGTGTCCCCAAATATTTTTTTTGCATACCGGAATGCGATTACCGTAAATATTGAAATAATAAAAAAATTAGTAAGATCTTCGCGAAGTATGGTTTTCTTCGATTTTCTTTTTGTTGTGATTCGCTCGGTGGTAGACGCAATGTAATTATATTTCCCAGCCTGATCCAAGGAATAATAATTTTTAAATATTTCTGATCTTTTGGCTTCACTGACATGATTTGCACACTTCAACTTGCATGCTTTCTTTCAATATTTCAAAATCTTTATTTCCCGTTAAGGGAGCATGGCATCTCTGACAGCGTTTCTAAGAACTGCTTTTTTACCACTTCAACTGGTTCTTGTGAGGTGAAAATTAAGCGTTCAACTATTTATACCTTCTTGGGTTCTTGGACTATCGCAAGAATCATCCAATTTCTTACTCTGATATCAGTAAAAAATATGTGTTATCAGTGATTTCGATCGATTATTGTTGTTTCTCAAGGCCCGTCTTTTGGGTAGGGTTTCTTATACTCCTCATTTTTGTTATTTCAAATTTAATGTTAAACTGAGACGCTATTTTCTTTATTGAACTACTTTTATTCGGTGTTAAGACTTTTTGCTTCTAGCTTCTAACTGTGTTCGATAGTGTTTCTGAATTAAGAGTGTCGTAGAAATAAAACGAAATAAATCATTACTCATTACGTTTGTATGACTTATGTTAGTGTGCCTTATATCTCATACAGATGTGAAATGCTAAACAACTCATACTAAGACGAAATGATTAAGAATCAAATCTATACCTGAAAGAGTATTTCTTCCAAAAATGTCATGTTACTCAAGAAACATAAATAAGCACTCCGTTTTTCCGTAAAAAATGAACTCACTTCCAAAACTGTATGACATCTCTTAATAAGTGACCCAATGACGATCCTCATGGCAATGTGATGATTAAATCAAACCAAATTAGTTTGTTAGTATGTATTTGGAATCAATTCAGTTCTCTTACTGGATATCTTGGATATCGATATTTAAAAAATATTTTATTGCTGGACCTCATAGTTAGTGAACTCTAGAGGTCCTACCCAGTTTGACCCGACAAACAGAATAGCCTCTATCAAAACAGAATATTGAGATTGGGGGTCTGCCGATCTACCGATAGATTACGAGCATCAACAGAGTTTAGAGAAGAACGGCTTTTGACGCAATCACCATTGCAAACGCAGTTTTTCGAAAAATTCAAGGTTTTCTTACTATTGCTCTTCTATTGCCCGTGACATCCGATTAAACTATTAAATTTTTGATAAGCTTCGTTTGTATACGGAGTGAAGGCTTTATTATTTATGAAAGGTCTAGAGGGAAATGAGGGACCAATATTATGTATTTCACAAAAGCTATTGAAGTTCCAATATATTAGCAATAAAAAATACGTTGGTCCTAGATTACGCTAGCCTATAAAGTGGCTAATAGGCCAAGGATATAACATGATATACATTGTTCATGATATGTTGGTTCATGGTGGTAATTATTTTTTAGGCTAAGTACTGGACCATCAAACCGTTGTACATGTATTTGAATACCTCTGGTGGTGTGAATGGGAACTAGGTTTGTATTAACGCAGTCGATTTGTGGAAAAGAACGACGTTAAATTTGTTTGACGAGTAGATTATTTTTTCAAGGAGGCAGACCCACCCGGAAAAAAAACTTGGGTTGCTAATAAGGAAACCCGAAGTAGTAAATAATATAGGGTGCATTAATTGCAGTACACTGGATATGGCCTTGGTGATAAACGATGGTGTGGGTAAAGGATGAAGAGGTAGCGCGGATCAAGGTTATTGTGGCTCAACCTTTTTTCTTAAAAATAGTTATAAATTGTATTATTGTCAGGATGGTAGGCACGTATATGAGTTTTTGTATTGTTACTAAGCTTTGGTCTTGTATCATTCTTATGACATTTCCTCCCGGGCCTCAAACTCAGACTACTCGAATTGTTTGATCTAAGCAAGCGTAATTTCAATGATGCACGAATCAAGATGATATTTGGGGCTGAAATTGGGCTCAAGTTTTAACAACCATCTACTTGTGGCCGTGTTGCTTCGCCTATGACTTCAATTAAATGTCTTTTTGCTGACTATATAGCAGTCTCCCAAATACTCCCAAAATATGGTGAAGCTCTATCGTTTGCAAAAAGTTGGGTGAGTTCTCTAGACGATTTATGAAGCAATTTCTTGTTCACGTTGGTTTGTGGCACCGACAAAATTAGAGCCGTTATCGCTATTTAAATTACAGATCCTAATCCTCTCCTTTCAGGGAATCGTTTATTAGCTATTTAGCTCTTGTATGGTTGGAATGATAACTGGATGTTTCTCATTATAGTTCTACACCAAAATATATTCCGACTCATAATATTTCTTGATGTAGGAATGATAACAAATATTTGATGTTGTAAGCCACTTCGGAGGCAGAATCTTGATTTCCTCCTCTATGTTTCACATTTAGCATTGTTATCGATTTAACAACACTGTACCCTTCTTGATTGTGCAATGCTTAGAGCTGCAAGAGATAGGAAGATCATGAACAGATCGCATGGATCAACCAAACTTCTATGGCAGTATTATAGGCTGACACGGAGCAATACAATAGGCAGATGATCTTTCAAATCGGTCCTATAACCATGCGTCCTCGATTTTTCTTCTGAGTAAGGAAGGCGTAAAAGAGGAATTACAGAACAGTTGGGAATGCTTTCGTTTCAAAATAAAAAAAGATATGTCGAATTCTGTACAGTTCAAAAGTGAATCGAAAAGAACCGTACAATTTTGTGCTAGTGTGCGATGGGAAAATATTGGTCGATATGGTAGTAGCCAATGAATTAAAAGTGAATCAGGATTCTTCTAAGATTGATTATGTAACCAGTATGTATCATAATTTATAAGCGGAAACTACTGTGCTGGCAAGGGTACTTTACGAAAGATATTTCTATTTACCCTAGACACTCACATTCACCCCAAACGATAAAGAGTGTTTTTCGCCTTTCATTCTTTCTATCAGCAAATCTTACTACAGTTCTCGTATCATCGCCTTGAAATTAATTGGATACCAATCAGATACAATACTACCATTTTCAAAATTCTTTATCACGTTGAACACCATTGGCTGTCGTATTAGGTCTGAGTTACATAGTACCTTACACCAATACTACAATAAGTTCAAAATCTCTAACTTATTATCATCTTAGCTGGGTATACACTGCAGTTATATGGGTGGCACTTTACCGTCCAATTTGGAGCCATTTATTGGACATTGAAAATGTGACACCAAAAAGGGTATCTATCAGACTACCCCAGAATTTTTTTTGGAAAGGCATGTGATTACGACACTATATGGGCAGTTTCGACATCAATCCCATCCAGTTTATTCTTCATAGAACAATTACTCATCTGATGTTAGTGGCATGTGTTATAATTTTAGGCCCAGTAAATTCAAGACTATACAGCTAGAGGTCGATTCATGACGATATGGAATCCGAGAAGTCTTCAGTCGTGGTTAAGAACCAGTTTCAGTCTCCCGTGCTGACAATTTTACCCAATACACATTATGTGCAAAACCATGATGCATCTTTTAAGTGGTTGTTAACAAACATCGTATATGTACAAAACCATATGTTAATGTGCTTGAATGATTGAAAACAATTATCCAATTATATCTTATTCCATAACAAATATAAATATTTACAATAGCATTGCTCGATCTACATACAAATACACACAGATATGCCATACTTGATATTCATGAGAGGACGTTAGTTTTCCCATCGTTATAAATTACCAATAATGAGTTACCGATAATTTTACGACTTATGAATTTTTCCTTTTGCACATACGAGTAGACGAATATGTGTTGGTATGTTGGTACAAATAAATTTAATTGTGTTGTTTGTGCAAGTATATTATGTGCATATAATTTAGTGATATATACGAACACCTCTATATATATATACATACAAGACAGCATCCAGATGTAAATTATATTTATTTTACAAAAAAAAATTATATTTTTCCATCCAAAACATAATATATTGATTTACAACTTATTTGATCATAAAACATAAAAAGTTGTAAGCTTCGAAAACTGAGACACGTCATGCAATTGTGAGACACGTCATACAATAATGTACATAATATTATATACGATTTATGTATATTATATTTATGGCCCCCCATTAAATAAATTCTGCGGAAAAATCGCGGACTGTCTAAGGTATATGGTATACTCGTATACATACATACATACATGGTGAAAATCCGCGCATCAAATCTTCTTATTTATTTATTTTTTATAATTTGTTTCGTTAAAAAAATATTTTGTTTAATAACAATTGTGGGAAATTTATTTTATGTATGTACATATATTTGCTACGCTTTTCTTACATGAATGAATAATATAGAGATAAGAAGATGAGCGATTTACGATTGTTCAGCGTTCAAAGGTGAACAAATTAAATTTGTATACTTTGAAATGTTGATAAATATGTAGCCGATATATTGACAGATTAGCCTTGTGAAGGAGGGAGGGGGGTTATAGGAACTGTCATAGTAACTCTTTGTAATTGTCGGAGCTGCTGCACCGAACGCGTGATCCTTCAAATAAAAGTTGATGCCTTAAACTTGTGCAAAATAAATTCGCGCTTCGCATCTTCATAGTTCGAGGTTTCGGCAGCTTTACCGTAAACCTATGTGGATTAACCATCCCTCGTGTTACCCGTCCTGGCGAACAAAGGGTGGTATTTTCTCCTTAAATTCTGCGGAATATTTACCATTTGTTAATCTATGGAACACGCAGAGTCCTGTGAAATTGTTGCTGTAGGTTATATAGATCTTTCGTAAGTCTAGAGTTTCGTATTATTTGGATGGCACGCCGCTGAACTATATTTCCAACAACTGGAGAGCTATGCCATATGCTCCATCCCAAACCTGACAGCAATATTCTATATTTTTTTTCCGGTTTTTACAGGCCGTTATTGGCCCGTACCGTGTCAACAATTTGACTCCATCGGTTTCGATCACGAGCCAGCTCTTCAAACCGTTGTAGGTAGTTTGAAGATGCCAGATCGTTCTCTACGCCGTGGAGCCATCGTCGCCGACAGCGACCTCTTCGCCTACCGAAAGGTGGTTCTCCCTTTAAAGATCGCTGTATCATTCGTTTTGGATCAGCACGCAGAACGTGACCGAGCCAGCGTATTCGCTGTCCTTTGATTTCATGCACGATATCAGGAATTTGCATTAAATTCCTGATCTCGTGATTGAATAGAACTCGGTATGTGCCATCAACGTCGCGTTTTGGGCCATATATCACACGCATGATTCTTCTCTCGAATGTTAGAAGCCATCTTTCGTACTCATCCGTCAAGGTCCAACTCTCACATCTATACATGACAACGGGTCTCATCAACACTCTGTACAGCTTCAGCTTATCCGTATTTGCAAGATATTTTGATTTCAGCAGTGGACGTAGAGGATACAAAGCCTGATTGCCAGCGGCAAGGCGGACCTTGATATCCTCGCCCACACTATTATCGTGAGTGATGAGAGATCCAAGATACTTGAATCTCATCACTCCTTCAAACGTGTGGTTACCACTACTGAAATCAATTGCGTCTTGGTCTCTAAAACCCTGAGATTAAAAAGTATCGGGGACAGCGTACCTCCTTGTCGAACACCAGAAGTATTTGCAAAAATTCTCGATAGCCTGTTCTCAACTTTGACACAGCGTTGTGACTGCGTTACTGTCATTTTACACAGATGAACATATTTTTTTGGTATTCCTAAATATTCAAGCGCATACCATAGTCTCTCGGTTGATCGAGTCTAGGCTTGCTTGAAATCTAGGAATACCTGGTGTACATCGCGAGATGTTTCGTAGTACTTGGAAAGAATCATCCGTAGCGAAAAAACTTGATCAGTGACTGACCGAATCCTCCTTGGTAGTCATCGACAATTTCCTCCGCCAGAGGAGTAATTCTTCCCAAGATAATGTATGACAGTAATATGCTGTGCAAAGGAGAGCTATACCGCGATAATTCTCACATTTCAAGCGATCACCCTTCTTGAAAATTGGGCATAACGCGGCCACTTTCCAAACCAATCGAACAAGGTCGAAAAGACAGTTCCACAAAGTTAGCCCTCCGAATATCAAGAGCTTTGAATTAATGCAATCAACCCCTGGTTAACGATTTTTCTTTAATTTCTGCATGGCCATTGTGAATTCCTCATAGGATGGATCCTTAATGAACAACTCTGCGGTCTGTATTTGAGGGTATTCAAATACAGCTTGCGACATGTGGAACATTAAGTAAATCAGAAAAATGTTCACGCCATGTATCGATTGACGTTAATACAGAGGTTTCCATCCTGGTCCCGAATGAAAGTTGACCGAGCTCTTAAGGTATGGTGCAATTCGGTGATTCCTTTAAAGAAACCACGCGAATTTTGCTCATTGCTGAGTTGTTGTACTCTTAAGACTTTAGCCTTCCACCATTTTCGCTTCTTCAGTCTACAAATTCTTTTAGCTGCCCTCTTAGCAAGAACTGCCTTGTTTTTCCTTGCGATTGTAAACTTTAACTTTTTAACTTAACAGCAAGACGACACTCCTCATCAAACCAATCAATTTTGGGCTTAGTTTTCACTATACCGAGAGTGTGCTGGGCAGCATCGACAACCGAAGTTTTCAATACTTCCCAGACACTGTTCACATCATCAGATTGGTAATTGGATTGTATAATGCTATTGCTGACAAGATCTTGGTATTTTCGTTACGTTTCTTCATTTATCAGACCTTCACAGGAGAATCGCGTTTTATATTCTCCTGTTCTCCTTGACTTGTACGAAAATTTCCATCGCAGCTTTGCAGCAACCATAAAATGGTCACTGCCTACGAATTTTGTTGACGACCGATACGATCTCACGTCTTGAACAACCCGAGCTCGGTCTTTTGAAATCAACACATGGTCAATTTGGCTTCGGGATGTTTTACGTGGATGTGTCCATGTTTCTAAGTGGATGTTTTTATGAGGAAAGAATGTACTTGCTAGTTTGAGATCATGAGCGATCGCAAAGTACATCATTCTTTCCTCATTCTCGGTCGCAGTTTCGTGTCGGGAGTACGAACCTATATTGTTACATAAGTCGGTCTGATTTCTGCCAGCTCTAGCATTAATGTCACCAGTCACCAATCTGACATCGTGCTCCGGTATAGAACCCATCAGATTATCCAGATTATTGTAAAATGAGTCTTTATCCTGGGATTGGCTTACATCAGTGGGCGCATGTATACAGACAATTGACAGGTTGGCTAATCTCATGTTCAAGCGAAGCTTAAACATTCGATTATCGACTGCTTGAAAGTCCAAGACAGCCTTTTTTACCTGTGGCCCAATGAGAAATCCAACCCCAAGATTTCCGAGGTCATCTCTACTGTGTAGCAACGTATAGCCTTGGGACACATGGTCTCCACTTTAAGGCCATCGAGTTTCTTGGAGAGCTACGAGTTCCAGCCGATACTCTTTCATGCATGTGATAAGGCCGTCCAACGCGCCAGGTTTTCTTAATGACTGCACGTTCCACGTGCCGATCCCCAATCTCGTGTCCGGGTACCTAAGCGGGGATTCGTTTTTTTTGTTGTTTTGGCGGTATCCGATTTTTTTATTTTTGTTGACATTTTTAAAATTTTCACTGTTTTACGGATGCGGGTCGTCAGCCCAGCGATCCAACCAGATTTAGTCGCCTCCTACGACAAGCTCTGGATACTGTGGTGGTATTCTATGGGTCTCATGTTTCGTTCATAATATTTACGAAACACGAATGCCTCCAACCACAGGGCATATTCTATATACGGTCTTATAAAGATTTTATATATCTGGAGAATCTGATGCGATCTAAAAAAACCGTCTGCATCTATTTAAAGAACCCAAGTTTACGTGAAGCTGATTTGGCCAATGCGATTATGTGTTCATTCCATTTGAAATCGAGAATAAGCGAAGTGACAACTTCCAGCCGATTACCGTTTAACTCTGAAGCATGCTCGACCTCGAATTAAATAGAAGGGGGAAATGTTGCATCGTTATCAAAACTGTGAATAGGGTTCACAGTGATTGGTGTTGATTATTTTCTTTTGTATTCAAATTATTATTCCGATCAAATTTTCTATCGCCTTCCATTTTATTTATTTCGACCAAACGAATTATACTTAATAATCGTCCGATCGGTTGCAAAATGTGACCAATTATTTCGGCGATTGCTTTTAACATATCTCAAATCGATGAAAATATATTATAGACTAAAATCATCACCGGTTGCAGCAGCCCATTAAAAATTATTGTTAGAAATGGTTTTAAAAAATAATCGGAAGCCATTTGTATAGAAATCTACTATAATTAGAAATGTATAACATTGTAGGAAAACCGAGATTATAAATACCACACCAATGTGTATCTAACCAAAAATTTTAGCCAAAACCGCGTCACATGATTTATAGTTTGCTGTGCCAAAATTTCACTATAAATGTGTGGCGGTAATCGGTTGTGTAAAAATATCCGGCATTACCGAGATCGAAATAATAAACTTCGATGTTTAATCGAATTTCATTTTCGCCATTTTTGCTAGAATCGACACATTCTTTATCACCTTGATCGCCAGCTTCAGTGTCATCAGGATTGTCTGTATTTCTAGGCTTTTCGCAACATCCACTAAACGTTGACGATATTCGATTTTTAATGTTCTGTTTGAATGAAGCACTCGGTGTTTGAGGTTTGCAATTGGTATCGTTATTTTGTTGATCTAATGACTGTATGCGAGTATATAGTTTGGTTTAAATGATAAACCTGATTTAGTATTTACGCAATGGTACTTTTTAAAAACTGATGGCTTTGGGGTTTTTATTTTTGCTCGCTTACTAGGCCTAGGTCTCTCATTATTGGTTACAACAAATTCTATTCTAGTTGGTGATTTATGACCTCGTCGACCATATGCCGTCATTTTGTATACTTCTTGAGTTGTGTCACCCGTAAATGAGGTTGTCGTTTCAGAATGGAGTTCTTCCGTTTGTATAGTCGTATAACTAGCAGACGATGATATCTCTAACCGCCGATTTTCTGATTTGCCAAAATGATATTCAATCATATTTTTAATATCGTTTTTCACAGCGATAACATTTCCCAATAATTCATCAACCATTTTGGTACGATTTTTCTTGTCGCTATCTAAAATGGTACTAGTTAAGTTGGTCATATTTTATATTTGTAAGAAGTTTACAACCGATAACATTATTATTTTTAAGTGCAATCGAAAAAGTCTTTTATGTATAACAAATACAAAGTTGGTCACAAAACTGATCCCTGAGAGACTCGGGCATGTCGTTGATGATCTCCCATTAAGCACAACGTTGATCTTAGGTTCTTTCAGAGAGCTTTTTATCTACTTGATGGTCATTGAATCCAAGCCGTATGCCACAAGTTTACAAATGAGATTCTCATGCCAAACATTGTCAAAAGCCTTGGATATATCCAAAGCGATGGCAAAGGCTTCTCCATTGTGCTCATAAGCGGGATTCTATTTATTTATAACATACGTCAAAAGATCTGTTGTGGAGCGGATTTCGCGGAAGCCATATTGTTTATCTGAAATTGTTTTATTAATCTCATGATAATGCACCAGTTAGTGGTTGGTTAATACATTTCTCAAAAACTTAAGCCACAGCTGACACAATTGATATAGGCCGGTTGGCTAAGGGGTCGGTTTTATCACAACCACGTTTAAGGACCGGTTGCACCATCGCACTCTTCCAGCCGTTCGGGTATTTATCTTGCTTATAAGAAAGGAGAAAAATTGTAGTTTACTTTGGAGTCAAGTCACTGGCAAACTCCTTCAATATTCGAACAGGAATTTCGTCAGGTCCGGTGGCCTTATTTTCTCCGAGATGTCGACAGAATCCATTTTGGAGCCGCAATACGGAATAAACGGAGGCGTAACTCCATCGGGGACAACAAAGTTCGAGTTCGAAGTGAAGACGTTTGCCAGTAAGTCGACCTCCAAATATAGATCCACCATCAAAGCACCGTCTGCACATTTCAATGTTGAAAAAGATGTTTTAGAAATATTGGCAACCGATACGACCATCTGGTAAATGTTTTGATCGGAGGATTGGGATTAGAAAAGGATGATGAGATATATTTATTCATTCCATGTAATACGGTTTCACGGTTTTACACAGACGCCTTAGCTGGTGTCTAAATTTTGGTGGTGTTTCGACAGATATTTTAACGGTTATTAGGTTGTGGTCAGGATTTCCAATTCCAGCTTCCATGGAATATTGGATCACTTACAATCTGCCTTAGGTCATGCGAAATAGCAAACCACTCCGCCTGACGCCCAGCATAATTCGTATTATGTTGATTCAACCATTCCTTATAGTGGGCATTAAAGTCACCAACCACAATTAATTCGCAGTAGGGATGTTGAAATTTCATCACATTTGTCAGACAAAACCTCTAAGAAATTCATAGTTTCTGAATCCGTTTGATTGGGGGATCTATATAAACTAATTAAAAAAAGGATTTTATTTGGAAGGGATTTTTTAAGTACAATAGTTTGAGCGGTCTTTGATAAAATTTCGTACTTTTCATGTCGAGCTTACGGTTTGTGGTCTTTAATGAATATGCGCCTCCACGTGGCAACTCGAATGCTTGTTCGAACTGGTAGCGCTTGAAGTAGAATTCGTTCTCGTAGATGTTATGAGATACTTATTATTCCGTTAGCACAAATATGTCGGGTCTGCGTGATTCAAGATGTTGATGTGCGCAATTTTCATTTGTCACTAGGGTGCTGTGGTAGAAATTTAAGCGTTTCCCCAACCAAAGGGGTAGATTATTAAACATAAAAGACCTATATAATACCACCCCAGCTTAGTTATCCTGGCAGTGGTCAGTATTCACGCGCCAGGATAAATAAGTGAAGTGACGCCACTTATAGTTATCCTAACGCGTTTGACGACGTTATCACGTATGAAAGAGAAACTGCTGGAACTCTGGCAGAAATCACATCGTCTTATGTTATAATATAGGCCGTACTCCCGCTAGGAAACAATGTTCGAAATGGAAAAAGAATAATATACTTTGTTATTGCTTATGATCTGAAAGTGGTAAGTTCATGTTTCCTTATAAAAATTTCCCCATACAAAAATCGTGTCGGTTTTTAACCAAATTCGTAGGCAGTGGCCTTTATATTGTCACTGCAAAGTTACGATGAAAGCTTACGTACAAGTTAGGGAAGACAGGAAATTATACAATGCGCTCCTGTAAAGGTCTGATAAACAAAAGAACGCAATGAAAATATCAAAATGTTGTCAGCAATAGTATTTAGCGATCTAATTTCCAGTTTGGTGTCGTGAACACAGTCTGGGACAGGTACTGTAAAACCTCGGTTGTCGATGCTGCGCACCACACTCACGGACTTGGTTTACATTTGCGAACAGCTAAACTAAGTTGACCAAAGAAAAGCTACAACTCAGCGAAATTTCCTCAATTTTTGCACCAAACCTTGAAATCTCGGTCAAGTGCTATTCAAGACCAGGATGATACATGGCGTAAATATTTTCTGCCCTACTTTGTTTTCCAGATGTATTGCAAACTCACACGTAACGAATACCCTCAAATATATACTGCTGTTCATTGAGGATCCATCCTATGAGTAATACACAATGGCCGTGCAGAAATTATAAAGAATAATTATTTGGAGTTCATTGCATTAGTTCAGAGATCTTGATAGTCGAGGGTTTACTTTGTGAAACTGTCTTTTCAACCTTATTTGATTGGTATAGAGCGAAATGAAGCTAGGCCTAAATATTGGAAAGTGATCGCGTTATGTCCACTATTCAAGAAAAATGATTGCTTTAACTGTATTAATTATCGCAGTATAGCTCTTCTTTGCACATCATAAGTTAGTATCATACATTATCTTGGAAATAATTACCCCTCAAGCGGAGGAAATTTTCGGTGACTACCAAGTAGGATTCTGTCCAAAGATACCAAATAAAAACGAACCTTTGGATAGAATGACAGAAACGTTATATTCACAATGCTTTGTCAAAGTGCGGATGATATGATATCGAGATCTTTTGCAATTAGTTCCGATGTTCGACAATGAGATGCGCTGTCTCTGATACTTTTTAATCACATATTGAAACTTATTCTCAGTAAAAATGAAACGCCTTAAAACAATTTAATCAACTTTTTGCCTATACAAATGATATCTGTTTGATTGGATTAAATGGCAACGGAATCTGGCGTTATGGAATTATAGCGGCTATTTTTCATTGCAAAAGGTTAAAATGTGTCGAACTATTTTTTTTTAAAATTTTTAAAAGCGGTTTATAAACATTAAAACTAGCTTTATTACAATTTAATTTGATTAATTTATTAATGAGTATTTCCTTCCGTGCCCTTATTACAGCTTCCATCCTTCTGGGCATACTAAGTAGAATGCTTTGTATCATTTCTTGCGGAATGAGATTCCACTCTTCTTGCGCTGCAACTCTCAGCTCTGCTGTCGAATCTGGTGCGGGATTTCTAGCTCTAATATTTAAGCGGTATCGTGAGACCTTAGAGTATAAAAGAAAGCCCGGACAAGGACGTAAAAGGTGCACAACCGAGCATGACGATCGATTTTTAAAAATGAATTCGTTACGAGCGAACTTCTACTCAACTCAAAAATGAGTTACTTAGTGCGCGTCAAGTGAATATTAGTGTTAGAACAGTTAGACGAAGATTAAAAGAAGCGAACCTAACTCCAAAACGGCCGCAAAAGTTCCACGGCTTCTTCCCCGCCACAAATCCAGCCGTTTAGATTTTGCTCAAACTCATGCAAATTGGGGAACTGATCAATGGGCCACTGTTCTTTCTTCAGATGAAACCAGAATCCAATTATGGAAACCAGATGGACGTAATCTTGTATGCAGAAGAGTTGGAGAACGCTACGCACCGTGTAACATGGTGCAAACTGTAAGCTTTGGTGGAGGTTCAATAATGTTTTGGGGTGGAATCAGTTGGGAGGGCCGTTCGGAGCTGATGGAGATTGGTTTGAGGATGAATGCAGACTGGTATGCTTGGAACATTCTTGGCGATCACGTTTTGCAATATGTGGGCTTCATAGGTTATGGAAGTTTTGTGTTAATGGATGATAACGCTCCAGTCCACGTTGCTGCAACAGTACGACAATATCTCCAAGATATTGGCATTCGTGCACTTAAGTGGCCATCAATGAGTCCTGATATCTAAAACGATCATTTGATACCAGTTCCACTGAAATTGTTCAGCGTGATTTTTTTTTATTACAAAAAAAATATGCGTTAATTTTGTCCGCGAGTGTATATGGGTGTAAGTGTTGAACCCTGACGACTGATTACGTAAAATGGCCTATAATATGGTGGGTTGAAAATGAAGCCACCTAAGTAACAAAACAAAAATTTTTTGCCAGAAACCATTTATTTCTCAACATAGTCTCCTTTTACTTCGACACACTTAGTAAGACGATATTCCAACTGCAATACGACTTCAGGAACCCCTCAAAATACGAGTTAGTTTCGGTAATCACTTCTTCGTTTGAGATGAATCTTTGTCCTGCGAGCCATTTTTTCAAGTTTTGAAACAGGAAAAAGTCACTAAGAGCCTTATCTGGACTACAAGGATGATCAACCATTTCGATTCACGTAATTTTAGCATCGTGTCTAATGCTGTGAACCGGTGCGTTGTCTTGAAAATAGAGCACTATTTTCTTCTTTAATATGTGGTCGTTTTTCCCTTGATTGCATCAACCAATTGATCCAATAATGCACGATAATACTTTCCTGTGATTGTGGATCGTTTTTCAAGATAATCGATGAGTAATATTCCGTGTGCCTCCCAAAATATAGTGGCCATAACCTTTCCAGCCGATTTGACTGCCTTTGCCGTCTTCGGAGCACTTCCATCAGCTTCCACCCATTGTTTCGGTTGATTTTAGTTTCAGGTGTGTAGTGGAGGACCCACGTTTCATCAAACACCGCTGTGAAGTGGTCTGTCGAACTCGTTATTGTTCGACACTGGGCAAACGCGGCACCCATCTTGCCAACTCGGCGATCATTCATAACAATATCGAGGACTTTTTTGATATTTTCTTCAGTAACCACCTCTTTTGGCCTTCCTGTTGATGGTATTGTTGCAGTGCTTCTTCGGCCGCGTTTAAATTCAGCAATCCAATATTTTACCATGTAATCTGACGGAGCAGACTCACCGCAATGTTTATCGAGCTTTTCTTTTGTCTCTCCCGCCGTTTTCCAAAAGTTACTTATTTCAAAGGACTACAACAAACAAACTAATCGATGAATTTGGGTGAAATTCTAACAGCTGACGTTTGACAGATCGCAATTTCAAAAAAAAAAACGTTTGTGTTTGTGCTGCCATCTAGCGCTAGGTAGCTTCATTTTCAATCCACCGTCGTATATGGTTTAAACCGCGACGTTATATGGTTTAAACCGCGACTAGAATTTCTAGGGCGTAGAACCTGATCTGGCATCTTCTAATTGTGTATACTAGAATATAAAGACCTGGCTCGTGATCGAAACCGATGCAGGTTAATTATTGATACAGTACAGACCAATAATGTCCTGTAAAAGAAAAATATTGACAGATACAGTTGTTGTGCCTATATATAGGATGTCACCCATTGTAGCCGCCATTCGACCACCCCTTTTTCTTCGATACGGATGTTAATTAAATCAAAACCATATACCGAAACGTTTTGTACATACATCCAGTCGATGTTGATTGTTTATTGCCATACACGACAATCAATTAAAGTATATTTTTACCCACTTCACATGAGATGGCTTTTGCAACAACCAATCACATATATACGATTTATATTATAAAAGGACTCCGCATATGTAGGCCATTTTAACGCCATATTGTTCGTGTACTTTGTATTAATCGACTATTGGGCGACTATTGTTGTTATTAATTACTAATAATGTGTTTTGTTATAAACAATTCATGACGATTAGACAAAGTAGATTTTTATTTATAATTATAGATTAGACATTTCCAACAATTATATACGTATGGTGTATGCTTATATGCAATATATGGTGTATACTGTGTGCATGTCAACAAATGACTTGATCGATGTCATACTCGTATACATTGGAGCCAAGATAAATATTTGATATATGGACTTCATGAATAAATGTTAGATGACTACAAATTTGTTACGTCTTCGTTGTTTATTGGGCCCATATATCCACTATGTAATGTTGTCGTATATTATTATAGCATTGTACTATAATTACGTTGACATAATGTATGTGAACAGAATTTGTTGTAAACAATATTTACTAATCAATTTTATTTTGTATATTTTATTGTCGTTTAGTAATTATCATTTTGTAGCACGCACGATAGTGACATATATGTACTTGCACGTAGCTATTAAAATATCTAATGGGTCCCTTAATAGCAAAATTAATAATAGAGATGTGGATTTTATTATTACAATAGCTTTATGTGTGATATAGATATATAATTTACGATGTACTAAGTATATAATTTGGACAATACATATATAGCATGATGGATTTGTAGAAATAATATTTTAGTGTAATCCTAATTCAGCTGTATCCAAAAAGCTAGAACTGTTACGATTTTTTCTATGCAGGGCTCAAATCGTATTTTTAATTATTAACTGGCTTGTCCACTAATAGTTCATCACTATTTGTATTTTCACTATTAGACTTCTATTCTAATTCGCATTCAGCTCGTTAGATTTATCATTAACACTGCAATCATATTGCTTGTCAGTTATAGAAGCATTTAGTTATCATACTGACTAGGAGATGTCACCGGTGTTTGCTACACTATCGCCAACCCAAACGTTGGATTCTATTTAAAAGTGGATTACATCGTAATCACCTTATATGGTCGTTCTCAACCAGGGGATCGATTCTTGTTTTGTGAAAAGTAAAGTGAAAAATATGTTCAGTGAGAAATATTCTTTTTCGATTCTTGTTCTATGGGAATGAAAAGAAATACGTCAAAATGTGTTAAGAGAACGATACATTTTTTTAATAAAAGTAACTAGTCACTTTTGACTAACAGCGTTTGACTCTGGCTGTAAATTATTAAGCAGTCCTATGTAAACTTTTCAAAGCGATGTTTTGATTTATTTTGCCTTCTGCGACTTTTCTTGTAACTCAAAAGGTTTTTGTCTTTTCAGTCTTTTTGTAATACCATCTTGATGAAGTAGTTTTACAGCTTCATGGTTGGGGTGTTGATGGAACCTCTCCTGATGTTTTCGAGCATACTTCTTTATTTCCTCTGCGACTGTGTCGATTCCGAGAGCTCTATGAAGGTCAATATTACGAGTGTATACCAAGGGGCGTTAACTATTCCTCTGAGAACTCTGAGAACTTCCTCTGAGAATACCATATTTCCAGACCGGTTTGAGCACTTGTTTATAAAGCATAAGTTTATTATGAATGTATAACTGAGAGTTTCTGACAATTACCCAGTACATTTTTCTATATTTTAACTGGAGCTCTTCTACTTTTTTTTCACGTGTACTTTCCATCTTAAATTTGCATCAAGATTCATACCAAGGTATTTTGCTTGATTTGCATTTGGTACAGGAATATTATTTAGAGACACAGGTAGTGGTTCTATTGATCTATTAGTGAAATTAATGTGAGTAGACTTCGATTCATTAACTTTAATTCTCCACTTAGCTAGCCAATCTTGCATATTATTTATAGGTATTTGTAATTTGAGTGTGGCTTCACCGATTGTGTCACCAACAGCTAGAATTGCAGTGTCATCTGCAAACGTGGCGATAGTTGTATTATTCGTCTGCGGTAAGTCGTTTGTAAACAGTACAAAAAGGAATGGCGCTAAGACACTTCCCTGCGGAACTCCTGCTTTAGCTTCTTTTATGCTGGAGTAAACTCCTTCCTGCTTAACTCTAAAGTATCTTCCTTTCAAGTACGACTTTAACAGTTCGCAATACTCAAGTGGCAGAGTTTTCTCTATTTTAAATACTAGACCATCTAGCCAGACTTTGTCAAATGCCTGAGCTATGTCCAGAAATATGGCTGAACAAATCTTTTTTTCCTCTAAGGATCTTTCTATTGAATCTGTTATTCTGTGAACTTGATCGTTTGTGGAGTGTTTGTCAGGTTTAATTCGTTTTAATAATAGTCTCTCAAACAGTTTTGACATAATTGCAAGAAGCGATACTGGCCTGTATGAAGTTAATTCACTTGGCGGCTTTCCTGGTTTAGGTATCATTATTACTTCTGCAAATTTCCAAGAAAAAGGAACGTAACATAGTCTGAAGGAGCCATTAATTATGTCCGACATCTTCCTAATAGCTTTTTTAGGTAGTTGTTTAAGAATCTCTCCAGTTATCAAGTCATATCCTGGTGATTTTTTAGGTAGTATATGGTTCTTTATTTCTTGTTTCACTTCTTAAGCATTAGTTAATGTGTTTTCCTGTCTCAAGAAAGTTGTATTTTTTTCAATCAATATATCTTGGGGATTAAGTGTTGTTAAATTAGGCTGAAAAGTGCGCTCGAAATGATCCGCAAAACTTTCTGCTTTTTCTTCTTTGGTTTTAGCTAGGTGCCTATTTATTGGTGGCATGTGCGTAACTGGTCTTTTTAAATATTTGGTTGCTTTCCACAGTGAGTAATCGCTATCTTTATTGTAGGTGAGAGTTTGTAGGTATGAATTTATTGAATTATTTTTAAATTCCCGTATTCCTCTGCGTATTCGTTGTGTTAAATAAATTAATCTATTTTCGACGGTTGGGTCTCGAGTACGTTGCCATTCTCTTCGGATATTTCTCTTCTTTATAACTAGTGAATTAATTTCAGTTGGGTAGCATTTACCTATTTTATGTTTGTTTGATGAATTGGTACTTTTCCAGGCTGCTTGCTTTATATCTTTGACTGGCTTTTCTTCCTCCTGCTTTAATATGTTTTCTGATGATAATTGTGTGTTTCAATTAATGCTATTGTCTAGTTCATTCCTAAATCTTTTCCAATCAGTATATTTACTTGTTAACATTGGATGTTTGTCATTTTCAGTTATTAGATCACTTATTATCATTAAAATAGAGGAGTAATCAGACGTGGAGTCAAATCCTTAATGCACTTGTATATAATCAACCGGGAATTTTCTTGTTATAAAGAAGTCAATCAGGTCTGGTGTTTTACTTTGGTCGCTGGGCCAGTAAGTTGGTTTACCTGTAGAGTGTCAGTTGCAGTTGTATTTAATTATTGCTTGATGGAGCTCTTTCCCTTTCGTCGTTGTAAGTCTTGATCCCCAATCCGTATGTTTGCGTTGAAGTCACCTCCGATTATGAATTTTTCACCTAGCTGCTTGAAGGAGTAAGTATAAGCATTCTCTTTTACGTTATATCTATATATTGCGGATAATATATTGCGGCTACCACTACTTAATGGTTACGGATATTAATACTAACGCTAATCGCTTGTATTTCAGCACTTTCAAGCTTTTGATGCAGAACGTATTTAATATGTTTTTTTTATAATCACGGCACTGCCTTCTCGTGCATTATTATTAGGACGAACTGCTGAGTGCACTTCGTAGCCATGAAATTTTATATGACTTTGAGTTGTAAGGTGTGTCTTAATCAAAAAATAGTTGCCGTTATACCATTGCAGTTCCATGCAAGAATTTTTAGATAATTGGTCATTAACAGAGAGAGGTTAACTCTGTTGTTGTTCGGCTTTTTTCGAGTAGGGTGAGCCTTTGCAAGATTGATATGAGGGCTCTTTCTTGCTTTTCTTCTTGTGAACTAGGTCTATTAAGAATATCTTGTAGTATTTTATTAGTTTAATTATCACTTGAATTATTAACTGAAGCAGAACCCTGTGGTCTTCTCGAACTTCCTATAGTGAGTGCATCATTTTATCATTTTATGTTTTCATATAAAAAAATATTTTTCACTGCCAAACACGAATTGCCAAATTTAAAATTAATTTGTCTAAATTTGAATTTAAAAAAATATGAAGGGTTATTTTTTTTTTTTTTTTTTATATATTTTATTCTATGCTATCTTTTTTTGGAGCTCAAGGCTCTCCCAGCTCTTTCGCGGTTCGCTTATTTACGTCCTACTTTACGCCTTAACGGCCAAATCGAGGACGTACGGCTATAGTCCATTCGTAGAACCATCTGCGCACTGCATAGCTCCATGCCAGCCTATAGTACTGACATGGAAGATGGGTCGGCCCATGAGTTCTGCACTCCAACAGGGGGTCATAGATGTGTTCATAACACCACCGATCGTAATCAAAAGGTGAAAAATCCCTTTTGCATCCTGCCCCTATCGGAATTCGAAAACCCGGTACCTCCCGCTCCAACTGCCACAGCTTTAACAACTGAGCCACCTGGGCGGTCATATGTAGCGTTATTTTCCGTTTTATTTTAGGAGAATTCCTAAGTGTGACACTCACGTTAAGTACTCGTATATGCAACAAATGTATGCTGTGAATTTTTATTGTTAAAATTTTTATTAATTTTAAATAGGAAAATGGAAAAGACAACCAAAGGAAAAAGACCTACTGAGCCACAAAAAGCATTTCTGATTGATTTTTTGGAAATGAATTTAGAGTTGGCACATGAGAGGTGAATTTATCTTCAATATAAAAATGTATATTAATTGTATTAATTGTATTTATGTTATTAAATATTACTATTATTATAATATAGGTTTACATCAGTCGATGGGGTTCAGATGCGAGATGTGGACTGGAACCGTCTGGGGACACAATTAAATGCATAAGAAGAAGCAAATAAAATTGCTCAAAGTGGAAAAAATTTTGGAAGGATCAATTTTATTTCAGATTGTACGGAAAAGAGAGGTTCTCAGTGATAAAAGCCATAACCAACAAGAGCAATTTTTTATGGTTCAAAACCATTAACCGAACTTGAGCAGAGGATCTTAGAAGTAGTGAATCCACAAGCCGTTGATGGAGACGCTGATTAGCTACAACTTGGCAAACAATAATCTATTGTAGGATCAATTAATACTACCAAAACTTCTTTTATTACAATAATTGATATTATAGCCAGAGATCCGACCATCTAGCAGTTTTTAGCCAGAAACTGGTCTCTGCGACTCAGTGGGGATTGTTGAAGAGGTTCCACGGAACTCCAGGGACTGACATAACCTTAATTGCACAGCCAGAGGATGTTCAGGCACCAACTATTACTCGTCTATCAGTCAGATGAACTAACTGCGCCAGACCAAACGTTATCAATAAAGAAAACTATTTTGCCAAGATGATCAAATGGGAGGAAAATAAAATTGAACTAAAACAAGAGAAATTGAACATTTAAAAACAAGAACTAAATATTTTGGAAAATAATTTAAAAAGTTTAAATTAAATAAAATATAAAAATCCTTAAATTTAATTGAATCGTACTATATCGGCTCTACTCTGCGAGCTTCGGTTAAAACTGATTGGCTATTTATTTCTGCAGTCTCAATTTCATCATCACTATCGTCGTTCTCTGGTATGTCATCCGGCAAAGGAATACTAGCTATTATGAAAATATTATGAAGGACAGCACACGCATACATTTTTTTTTGGCTTTTTCAGGACAATACAATAGAACCCTCTCGTTTGATAAACACCGGAGTCTGCTTTTCAATATACTTATGCATTGCTCCGTATTACCTTGTGTGCTACATTATAATTTTTTTCACCGTCCGTTACAGCGCTTTGGATAGGGTTCATTAACCACGGCTGAAATGGGTAACCACTATCTCCAAATAGTCCAAAATTTCGTTCCCCATTCGAGTACTTTTTTTTCCAAAATCCGTTTTAAATTCAATTAAATTATATTATTAATAATGATAAATATAACAATATTTTTGACAGATGTGCAATACTAATAAAATTTCATACTGTATTCAGCAATCTTGTACAAAATGAAAACTATTTATTCAGCGTACCACAGCAAATTTTTTTCATAATGTCAACGAGAATCGCATTATTTGGTTGTGTGAAATATAAAAATGAAAAACGTGTGTAAAACGAGAAATGTAAAGGTCACAGAACAAGAATCGACCCTCAAGTCGTAGCCTCCCTGATAAACAACTCTTCTGTTACAGGTTGTGAAAATAGATTAACTGCTATTTCTCAAATTATCTATTATTTACCCGTTTTTGAGCGAATCATGTCGTCATCCGAGTGTTTGAAAGCTTTATTCTTCACCTGACGACATCTTTATGTCTATCCGTGTTTCTTCTGAAATTTATCCATATAAGCTAAACTCATACAAAATTGTTGTTGGAACTGCTCCGAACTTCAAGGCCGTGGCTTAACTGAAATGACCGAAAATGATGGTGCCTGATATTATTATAAATCCTGGTATAATTTGACACCAATTACGTTTCTTTCTTTGATGAACTATGTTATCTGACTGTGAATTCATTGAGGTTTTTTTTATCCCTAATAATTGGTACATCAACTGCAGGATCAGTTTATAGGATTGTTGTATCTTGTTATTCGATATACATATATATATATATATATATATATATATATATATATATATATATATATATATATATATATATATATATATATATATATATATATATATATATATATATATATATATATATATATATATATATATATATATATATATATATATATATATGTTTGTGTATATATACGAACGATGTTCTACACGGCCATCCTGCGAGTCATCCAGCTCGGATGACTTTTTTCCACTGATGACGTCTCACGGGACCCCGCTCTTTCCGCTCCATCGTATTCTTCTAATTCTCCTTCCATATCTTCATTTTCATGATTTGTGCCGTCGTTTAATCCATCATAATAACGTTTCATATATTCTGAGCTTGTTGATGTTTTCTTAGGACCCTCAGTTCTACCGACAGTCACAACATCGTACCGGTCGTTATTCCGACAACGTACCACTTCATAAGGTCCAAGATATTTCGGACCAATTTTAGTTCTACCACTAAACTGCACTGTTTTGATTACTATCATATCGCCGACACTTTACAATGATGCATGTTTTCTTCCCTTATTCTCCTCTTCCTTTTCTAAGATTTCCATCAGTTTATAGTCCTCCGAGCAAAGCAGTTTCACCCCCACAGCAACTCAAACGGTATCATCTCGATACTACGTTGGTATGTATTATTTAAAAATCTTTGCAAAGTTTCGGTGTCCTTGTACCATTCGTCTGGTTTCTGTAAACTCATCTTCATTAGCCCTGGAATAAGTATTCTGTAAACGCATTCGACTTGTCCGTTACCGGTTGGAATACCCGTTGTAATAGCTATAAGTTCAATTGACTAGTTCTTGCAGTATTCCTGGAACTCTGATGACGTAAATGCAGTACCTCGATCCGAGATAATATACTTAGGGTTTCCAAACACCCACTTCTGCATTTCCAATGTTTGGAGAACATCTTTCGTAGTTGTAGATTTTGACGGAAATAGCCAACAAACTGTTGGAGTCCCACCCTTCGGTAACGGATGCAATAGCCCTTCTTGTTTACCCATTTTCTTCTCCGCTAAAATGCAAGGGATGCAGTTATTTATGCATGTACGTATCTTCTGGATTAATTTTGGAATATCAAATTGCCTCAATATCAACTCCTCCGTTTTCTGCTTTCCGGAATGACCTTGATTGTGATAATGCTTAATATAACCTCCATTTGCATTTGCTTTGGTGCGACAATACATAACGGTTCATTGGGCTGCTGTTACTCTCGAAATCAAACCGTCTTCAACCAACAGAGCCACAGGCTCCCTACTCAATGAATCAACATGCCTCATTTTAATCCCAGGCAGCTCGTAATTAAATTTTGGAGTTACAGTGCCTATCCCGAAATCCTTGAATTTAAATTTTTCTTATTCATTGTGGCTTTAAAAGCGGCACAGTCTGTCACAATCTTAAAACTAAGACTTCCAGCTTATAACTACTGTATAACGTTCCTCATTTGGCGAAGTCTTCTTACTAAGATAAAATACTGGATGAAAGTGACTCTTTCTCAGATCGCTGCAATTAAATGGCACCCAATCCAATTTTGCATGCATCGGTGTGCAATTTGGTTTCTGCAGTGACATCGTATAACAGCAAAATTTGTAAGTCAAAACTTTTTTTAGCTTTCGAACTGCTACTTTCTCGACTTCTTTAATTTTGAATTTAATATTTTTCCTCAATACGTCAAACAATGGTCTTGCGATCAGTGCGTAGCCTTTAACGAATCTGCAAAAATACCCAGTTAGTCCTAAAAAAAACTTTGTACTTTTTTGGTGTATCGGTTTCACTCTTTTTGTGGCCTGGCACAACCCTCTTCAATATCATAACCAAGGTATTCGATACGGGTTTTTAGGAATTGACATTTTTTCCAACACCATCATTAGTCGATTCAATCCTTTTTTGACGTGACTCGCAGGTACAATTAAGTCATCCATGTATACACACACGATTTTCG
The DNA here is from genome assembly GCA_963932295.1 of Tipula lateralis. NCBI lineage: Eukaryota > Metazoa > Arthropoda > Insecta > Diptera > Tipulidae > Tipula > Tipula lateralis. Next base: position 52,977,327 of record OZ010736.1, on the reverse strand, counting down.
AAATACTTATTTCTTGGAAAATAGTGTTGATACTTATTTCTTGGAAAAAAGCGCTGGAATACCCCTCGCGAATTACACAAGCCGAACGGAGCTTTCATAAACTCATATTGATCAAATGGCGTCACAAATGCCGTATATTTTATCGATTCCTCTGAGATCGGTACGTGGAAAAATCCATTAGGCAGGTCTAATGTAGTGAAATACTTCGTACCTCGTAGTTGGTCAATTTGGTCGCCAATGAGCGGGAGTGGGTACCTATCTTTAATCACGACTGTATTTAATTTTCGAAAGTCGATACAGAGTCTTTTTGACCCATTTTATGTACAGCACAATAGAGTTTGCATAGTTTGATGAGCTCAGTCGAATAATTCCTATCGATCATGGCCATCCAATTTTTATCGTTAATTGAAAATTCCTTCAAATCATTCCCAAAGTGCGATAATTGATTTTGAACTGCGGCTACACCTTTCTTCTTCTTTTATGGGCAAGACGGTGAAATATGTTCGAAATCTCCACATGTGTAACACTTTCTTTTCTTTCCTTTGTTTGTGCAACTATTTGCAGTGTGGCCACTATCTCCACACTCGTAACATACGATTAAATTCGATCTTCGGTGATTCCTGCTAACAGATTGAGAACCATCAGCCGATTTTAAGTAGGACTTGGATGTTGAAGGCACTTTTTGGCCCGCTTTTGTATGTGTCGTTTCTTAATCATCAAGCTTTTACTGAATCTTCGACATTCCCCAATATTGCCAGCACGCGAAGCTCGAACAAATATCGATTGAATGATTCTGCGGGTTTCTTTTTACGATCTGCCATTTGTCAATGAATAGTGGCGCTGTTGATCTTCTTTGAAAACTCCTTGATTAAAAACTGCTTCAGTTTTTTCCACGGATTCAATTCTCTCGTTGTTCTCAATGCCAATTTAGCTCCGCTGTTATATTGCATTATTTTCTATGGTTCCAATGTTTTGGAAGTCTCATCATGCGTAAATCACGCATTCTGTAATCGATTATCTTAATACGGACAGTAGCATATTTTACAAACTTTGAACAAAGTCTTATTCCTAGATGGCGCGTATTTTTCTCCCTATAATAATTCCTTAAGTTTTCTGAGATTCAAGCATTTCGTACTATCAGGACCTTTTTCAGGAGTCATCCTATACCAACAGACTGTCCCATTAAATCCAATGCCTCTAAACTTTTAGACTTTGATCTAGCACAAGACCCATTCTAATCGAAAATCTCGATCTTCTCCGTACGCGTTATACTGACCTTCCGTTGGTTCATTCTTCAAGTGATAATACATGCATGAGTTTGACGTCAAAAGGATTTTCTCTATTCCACTGGATCACAATATTTACAATCAACATGACATTACTGTCATGATAATTCATGTGCATCACCGTGAAAACTCCCTTCCAGCGTGATACCTATATCCTTTCGGGTGCTAAACTTGTGTATTACAATTTCGTTCTGGCCTTTTGTGTATTTCGTTGTGATCTTATGCTCTATAATTTACTTTGCTTCGGAACAAAGCACATTTCGAATACTTCTACCAGGTTCTGAAGATGTTCCTCAAAGTTTTTATCCATAACAATGATATCACTTATATATGCCAGGCACGTACCTGGTTTTCATGGTAATTATTTCAATACGTAGCAGGCACTGTTACAGAATTCATAGGGCATAAACCAAAAACAAAAAATCCGTTATTAATATTGAACGTCTTTTGATCCACCTCTGCAACTTCCATATCTGGCAATTTCAACTCTGCTATGACAAAAGGTTGCACATATTAGTTCATCTGCCAACGTATCCAATGTGTCGTCAATTTTGTGTTAGAGCTAACTTTGCTTCTTGATTGCTGAATTATGCTTTCTGTAACCGACACATGATCTCAAGCTATCTTTCTTTTGCAACAATGCCACTGGTGAACTTCATCGACTGATGGGTTGATCAATCACTCCTGCCGTGTGTGGGTATGCTACCGCATGCAATCCACTTGTGATTGGTTTGCCAACGGAAATCTTCTTAATGCTTGTTTTGATGCACTGCAAAAAATGTACATAGAACTTTGTCACACAACCTTTGTGTCTCAGGACCACCATCCAATTTACCCCAAACAAAAGTTTCTGACTGTAGTGGTTTGCTTTGTTCGATGGTCCATAATTCGTCGCCTAACGATTGATTACTCGCTATTCAGTGCCTGTTTCCAAATCATAGGATCATTAGTTTCTGTACTTTAATCGGTTAATGTATGCAATTTGAACCCTCCTATTTGATGAATCTCATCGTAGTTAAACGAAGATAAGGATCATGGAGCATAAGGTGGTGGAAATCAGTTTTCACACCTTAAAACTAGCTCGTTTGACGCCTGCGAGCTTGCAAGACCTTTATTCCTATCTCCTGTTCTCATCATATATCGCCCACAGTGTTTTTGCTTACATCTGATTTCCCAACAATCTAGAACTATGGCCTGGTTTGTTATAGACTTGTAAATGCAATTCATTTGGTTCTCTCGGTGTATGCTCTATATCCGGTTCTCCGTCTTTTTGGCATTGATGTTTGTGTTCCATTCGGTAAACCTATCGCTTGGGAACGTCATTATATTTTTGTTCTTATCACTGCCATTTGAAATTATACCTTAAAATACTGAAGGATGTTGCCTCTTCGCCTTAATTTCATTGCATTGACTTTACTACTGAAAATTTTAGGAGTGCCAATAATTGCTCTTTTTAAAGCTTTAAGAACCTTTAGAAGCCACTTCAAATTGTTGGTCCATTTAAATTTATATCAACTTTATCATATGAAAAAAGTGATATTTCGTTGAACTTCTCTCTACACTCAGAATAATTATTATGACCAAAGTCTTAGTAATACAATTTGGTTACCTTAACACCAGTTTTATTGGTTATATTCTCCAATTCTCTACTTTAATTTAAAAAGTAAAAATTTTGCTACTTGGTTAAAGCAATAATTGATCAAAATTTAGTTAACCAAAATATTGTTACGTGAATTTGGTTAAATTACCCAAAAAAAAAGTTAAACAACCTAAGAATATATTTAAAATAACAAAGTTAAGGTTGTTCATTAATTAGTAGATTTGGCCAAACAATTTAGCAGTTAAACTAAGTTTCTAGTAACATTGACCATAATTATTTTTCAGAAATTTTGGTAAAATACACCTTGATCAAAAAAACAGTATATTTTTCACCAACAATGGTTTGTTTTAACAAAATATTTAGTTAACATCAACAAAATTCTTGGTTAAAAGAAAACATTATTTTATAAGAAATGCAATTTTACATGTCAGATTGTGTTGTTTTTCTTCAGTGAAGACGTGCTTCCCAATTTTGGACGATACTCCAAAAATAAATAACCAAATAATTAATCAAAAAATTATGAGTTGTATCTGGATTTATTTGGTAAGCAACATTTTAGTTTTTAGTTTAAATAAGATTGGGCTTTACTAACATTTTATTTTATTAAAGTTTATTTAAGCAAAATGGTACGAATGGGACGACCAGTTCATAGTGGGCCTCCTGAATTGCAAAACAGCTCGCCCGAATACTTTATCAACGAATTCATGACTCAAAGCTTCAGCATCGTCAGTTGTGAGTTACTACCATAAAACAGTCAATAATAACTCCAGTATTAATTTACGATTTGATTTTAGATATATTTCAGCGGTTGAATTAAACCCCAATGGTTGGCTAGCTTGTCAGCGGATGAATAAAAAAAATGTGGGAAGCACACAAATTGGGCATAAGCGATGTTGTATGGTCGAGATGTGCCAGTCGGCAACTTGTATCGGCGAGTGATGACTAAACACTAAAATATGAGAATTAAACTCTGGCCAATGTCTTAAGACACTAGAGAGGCACAGTAACTATGTATTTTGTTGTAATTTTAAATGTTACGGACAGTTTCGACGAGTCGGTACGAATATGGAATGTACGAACGGGTAAATGTTTAAAAATACTTCCGGCCCATTTATATCCTGTATTGGCGTTGAATTTCAATCGTGAAAACTTCCATCACATAATTGTTTCGTCCAGTTAAGATGGTTTATCTCGAATATGGGATTCAGCAAGTGGACAATGTTTAAAAACACTGATTGATGATGATAGTTGACCGGTTCGTTTGTTAAATGTTCGCCTAATTACAATTAAAAATTATTTTAACCAAGATTTTATTTATTTATTTTAGTAAGGAATTTGGTTGGTTGAAAAATACTAAGATTTTGGTTAAATTGGCCTAGTTTTTTGGTGTATTTGACCCAAGTTTTTTTCTGAGTGTATTGACTACTTCAGATATAAAATGCTGTTGATTTTCTGTTGACACTGTTTTTAGCATTTTGAACCTTCATATAACTACACCAAACGTTATATGACACTACTACCATTTCCTGACTTATATCGATCTTTGCCAATAACAGATACGATCAATTGCTTCAAAGTCTACCGCAGGTTGTTTTTACCTATGACCCGATGAGGACCGAACTCCAATGTTGCCAAGGTTATCTACATTCTGTAGTATGTACAGTCATTGAGTTACACGATCTTTCTACTTTTAGGGCATATAGTTGTTTGTTTGAAGTACTTCCTTAAATCTGGTGTCCGGGTACTTATGTAAGGGCTCAGTTTTAGATTAGCGTTATCCAATTTTAATTTACTGTTGACATTTTGAACAAGTAGGGTTTTTATTGATGCAAGTGATCAACTTATAGCATTCCAACAAAATTTAGACGCCTCTCTACGACAAGGTCTGACCAAACATTATATGACATCGCTACCATTTACTAAATTATATCGACCTTTGGCGATTATAGAGATTCGATTTTGACCGCTTCCAAGCCTAATAAACTGCATTGTTTTACCTATGGTCCGATGAGGGCCGAACTTCATAATTGCTGAGGTCATCTTCACTATAAAGTACGGTATCATCTTTGAGCTAATTAGTCTCGCTACTTTTAGAGCATATAGTTGTTTGAAGTTCTTTAATCTCTCGCCAGAGTCTATTGACATATATGAGGCTTCAGTTTTAGGTTAACGGAGACCAACCTAATTTTTGTTGTTGACATTTTAAACAAGTGACATTTAAAGACCTGCTATTGAGGAGGTATTTTATGTAAACCTTGAAGCTAGATGGATTCTATGTATGGAACCTTGAAAATGTTTCGTGTTGCGGATGAAAGCATGCGGCTTGTATAAACACTGTCGCAGGTTTTGATTAAATTAACCATTTTACAAACATCATATCAAACAAGACTTTGTTATGTATGTATATGTATACGAGCATATATTTATGTAAGATTACATTACGAAAAAAAAAATAATGATTTGTAATGACAAACCATAGCCAATCAATTATTGATACACGATTATGTTAAATAAAAATACATAAAATATTAACAATAAAATAAAATTATAAGCCAAATTAGCTTTAATACATAACATATTTTTGTTAATGTTTATCTACAATGTTTTTCATATACATAACCAACATAAAAGTTAATAATAATACTAATAGCAATAATAACGATTGTTGTTGAAAGTTTGTGAAATTGAAAAGTGATTTTTGATTGATTGAATTGAATTGAATTGGTTGTATATGTATATATGCATGTATGTTGTAACATATAAACATGATTATCGATAAAATTTGTATACATGTGTGTGATGAAATCGCCTATACCTATTAGTTAATTTGAAGTATATTGTACATATGCCTATATGAACATGAATCATAATTCAAGATACGAGTGTGTATATAAGCGCACACTGTACATAAATAAAAACATATATTTAGTTAGAACTTTGATTTCAGGTTTGAGGCGCCATTTATTATATGTCACACCTTCTTAATGTGGGTAGAAGTATATCAAAGAAACCGATTTGTATAAAACGATTTCGTTTGGAAATTATATATTTGAACTTTTGAGATGCAAACGATTGTTCAAAATGTCAATAATATTAATAAAATTGTATATGTAATACCTTGATCAAAAAGTAATCCCCATGCACTACAACACACTTACTCCAGCGCTTGATCCAATCCTCGAAACATTTTGTATATTCAGTTTTCGGTTTTTTCATCAGTGCTTCCGGCGATTTTTTCATTATTTTCTCTCGGCTGCTGTAACGCGTTCGCCGTAATGGTTTATAACTCGGTTGAAGAGAAAGAAGTCACAGGGAGCCAAATCAGGTGAATTCGATGGCTGTTGGATGGTATTTGTTGTATTTTTCGTTAAAAAATATATTTTCTGTCCACAGTTCTGGTCTCTTTCGGCGAATTACTTGACACAAACGTCTTATAACGCCCTAATAATACTCTTTCTTTACGGTCTGGCATTTTGACAATCCATCAAACCCGTGAGGATTGTCTTCGTTTTTGACTGAAAACGATGTGGTTTTTTTTTGGTATTGGCTCATTTGGTGAACGCCATTCACTTGCCTGTTGTCTGGATTGCGTGTAGTACTCATAAACTCACGTCTCGTTTCCAGTCTAATGATTTTTTTGATGAATGTGGGATCAGATTCAGCTTCGCAAATCATATCTTTTGCGACGTCAACACGGTCTTTTTTTTTGCATGAAATTGAGGTCTTTTGGCACCAACTTTGCTACTACACGACGGAAACCCAAATCATTAACGCTATCTCTCTGATGGTTAATTTACGGTTATTGACCAACATTTCTTTTACTTTATCAATGTTTTCGAGGGTTTTCAATGTCAATGATCTACCACTGCGTTCATCATCTTTGATTGACTCACGACCACTTTTAAACCATTCGTGTCACTGGTAAACGACCGTTTTCTTTAGAGAATCGTTGCCGAAACACTTTTCCAATATTTCCAACGATCGAGCACCATTAAATCCGTTTTTTACGCAAAATTTAATACAGATGTACTCTTGATTGATAGATGTTCTCTTGACTACGTAACTTTTGCAAATATCAAACTATGACACTAAGATTAAGAATAGCAACAATTCAAATCTGAACGATAGGAGCGCCACAAGGTGGTTATTCCAGGAACTTTTTGATCAGGTATATACCTGCCCCAACACCCTAACATTGAACACGGACACGAGATAAGGGATTGACACAAAAAATCTAGTATTGATTGGAATACGTTCAGCTATATTCGCCACTCGATGTCCACAGTAAAACTTAGACCTTCCTAGTAATTGAGTTTCCCACTGAACTTCATGATGTAAACAGGACGTATTCAAGTTTCAGCCAAATGATGTCGCCGATCAATCACCTACCTAACCTATACCATCTCGGGTTTTGTAATCCATATATTATGACTTCAGGCGACTTTAACTAGAATTCGGCTAGTAGAATTATTTTGTGAATTGGTCACTGATTATCTAAAAAACCTAAACCAAGCGGTTTTTGGAATTGAAATCCCTTACAACTTCAAATGACCATTACGAACAATTACCTTTTTTCTTCAATATTATCGTGATAAATTTTTTTCGGGATGATAGGTTTATGACATTAACTATCCTGGTACTATAACTATCGTGATAGAAAATATTCTCGGGATGATACCTAAAAATGAAGTGACAAAATTTTTTTCGGGATGCCATTGAAAAATGTCTCCGTATTTATATTTTAGTGTTGCCATCGCATTTTCTCGGGATATTTTTCGGGCTAATTTCACAGACATGAAAACTGGCGGATATGACTATAGATGTAAAACAATGTTTTGTCTGAGATACAAAATCTTGAATCAGGTCTCAAATTATTCAGAAATAATTTAGTCGAGTGTAACAAATTTACAGCCTAAATCTGGGTACCAAATTTGAATTCTATGCAGCTGGAATGAGATGCAGCTGGAATAAAAACTGCAAAAGGTTCCAATTGCCTTATTTGCGCTTACATTCCAATATTTTTCGCTTTGATATTCGAACCGTTGTTATATCCTTCAGAAATATTTGGACCACCCTAATATTTTGGCGCCCTGTTTTACTGCACCATCTGCACCTTTGAGAGTGACGGCACTTGTGACTGTATATTACTCGATAAAATATACGCTGAACCTTTTAAATATTTTCCAATTTAATAGAAAGATTTTGTAGACAAGACAATAATCATATCATCATCAGGTATAGTCCACTGTTGTATGGTAAATCCACTATCCAATACAAAACAGTATGAATGTTTTGACCTCAAAATAATAACTTATGGCTTTTAAGGGCCCTAACCGCATTTCAACTGACACCGTACGAATCAATCAATCAAAAAATTAACATGCTATGATTGATATAAAAAGGATTTGTTGGGCTGACTACCAATACGTATATATATTGGTGATATATATACGTATTGGTGATCGTCACTGGTACGAACAGTCACTTGACAAACCACTTATCGTAAGTATACGAAAGAGCAATGGCCAAAGTTCACTCTAAGAAACTATATTACCTTAATAGGTAGACTAAACGGTGAAACTAGCCCTTCGTCCACGAATTTTTGAGATTTATGATCTGTTACCTGTCCCATTGTAATCAAGACAGTCCAACTCTAATTCAACAAAAACATTTTGGATCTAATACGGTTATCTTGATATCATTAAACAAAATTGTGCTTATAGAAAATGGCATCCGGTCGCGGAATTGGGTCGGAAAATTGGGTTTCCAGCGTTCGAAGTACAAACCTGCCATGATGTTGGCGTAAGTAGAACAACCATTAAATGACGTGGGAAGAGAATTAAAAGTGCTTCTGTCGATAGCTGAGATGTTGGATATAGGAGTAATCGAGAAAAGTGATTGATCTTAACCTGTAGTTCTAAAATGGAAACCAAATGGGAAAGAATGTATAGGTATTTATCTTTATTTCTAAAATCGGAAAACTCTTGGACCAAAAGAGACGATTTCCCGCTTCTGATTAAGTAAACGCATACGATAACTATACACCTATTGTAAAACTCTTAAAAAAGTGTGCAAATCTTATATGGACGCATTAAGTTCAATATGCGGTGAATTGACGTTTAACCTTTTATCAGCACGAATATACTGAACAGCCCGGAGTACAACAAACCATTTGCCATGCGGGGTATGGTGCTATAGCACATCAGAAGTAGGTGGAGTATTGATCAGTATGAAACAAATTGAATCACAGGTTTCCATTTTGATCTTGTGGGCACAGATTGCTTATGACCCAAAAAGACTTGAGTGTTCGTTTGGACAGGGAATATTTCTAGTAAAACTGTGATAATGGTGCATGTGCACCATGCGATGGGACACAAAAATCAGAGAAGAAATGGTGATATTGGATTTTTGCACACCATTATTTTGTGCTAGCCAAATTCACAAGTAAAGTCTCCTCTCGAACACAAACTCAGGGGGTGGATTGGGACAGGTCCTTCTCGGACAATTGTTAGAGGAGGATGATTTCTGAGACATGAAAAAATGCTAGAAGAACAATATCTCGAAGAAAAACTTATATGAGATATAGAAATGTAGAATACCAGTACCAGTGACCTTTGAAGAGAGCAAGTGGGCAGCCTGAGACGAAACTTAACGACTACAATGTCTTCGCAGTGGTACTCTAGCGGTAAGAAAATGATAACTTCACCTACAATAAACAAATCAAGTAGGTACTACAGAAGATATTCTTAGAAGCATTCCTCAAAAAACACTGCATGAGCCTTGAAGACATTGTTTCGTAGCTGATTAACCAAATTACTAAGAAACAGCCTCCAACTTAAAAAAAGGTATTAAGGGTACTATGATATGATATTCGAACAATTGAAAGTCAGGAACTGAACCAGTGAGCCATTTACAGTGACGGTCAGATATACCGAGCTTGTGAAATTCCGTCCAACCAACTGATGTTGGAAACCATATACCTTGCGATTAAAAGAATCTTTTGTACAAATCAAGGTCAAGAGATATATAGGAACGACGGCCAAATTTTGAAAGGTGTCTCTTTCTATAGAGAGGCTTTAAAGAAAAATTTCCAATTTACAAATATTAATTTGTAATACAGCCCGATCCAATCAGCCTCGAGTTAGAAATATTTTTTAACCACCCTGTTGGACCCATATCGGCCAAATGTATGCCAACAGTGTGGTGTCACATGCCACACACACACTGTTGGGCGATGTAATTTACACGATTACATGTAAAAAACGAGTTATTTACATAAGGTTATTTTTTACGATTCTATATGTAAAAAACGTAAAATATTATGTTACGTAAAAAAATGACGCGCCATCTCTTATTAAATCTAATAATCACCATCTGTCAAAAAATCTTTTTAATTCTTACGAATAAAATTTGTGAAATAATTAACTGTGTACAATTTTTTTCGACTACATAATGAATGTCACAATAATTGTTGATTTAGATTAAAATTGTTGACAGGATAATTTCGTTAAAAATCATCTTAGCTGGTTTGGGTGAAGGTGAAAAAATAGCTTTGCAAAGCGAACGTCGGTTAATTTTTGACATTTAAAAATAGATGGCACTGCAAATGATGTTGACTTCGTTTTTTACATGTTATTTACGTTTTATGTAATTTACGCTGTTGTTTACGTAATTTACATAAAAAATGTAAAAAACGGGGTTTTCATGTAAAATCCCAACAATGGGATTTTACATAAAAACCTACTCTACACAGCGAAAGAAACCTTTGATGTAAGATTAATTTGACGTCATGGTCCTGTTAATAGTACACAGACATTGTTTGATCTAGCTCTAGTAGATAATTTTCTTTTGGGATATGTTGCTTGGGCGAGCTAATCGTTGAGATATGGCTGCAATTGCTGCGAAAAATGTGTGAAAATTGGACATCCAGAATGCGACAAATGTTTTTCTTTGTTCTACTTAAATTTAAAATTATGGACCTCTTAAAAACACCCTTGAGTTTAATCCGCTTTGTTTCGTGAAGGTTGTGGTACAACTCAACTGAAATGGCTGAAAAGCAAAGTTTGGCGACTCCTTGTCAATCTTTAGAATTAGAGATTCCACAAACTACTCTACGGCATTTTTGGTATAAAGACTTAGGTCTTAAGTCAGTAAACAAAAGAATTCTAGCCAGTCGATCACTTTAAACGTGGTATCATCGCTGATTGTGTCCTTCAAATGCATCAGAATTATTCGAATTATCATTGGAAACCAATTTTGAGTGATGAGGCCCAATTTCATCTCGAAGGCTACTTTAATAAGTATAGAATTGTCGCTTTTTGGGCTCGGAAAATCCAAGAATGACTGTCGAAAAGCCTCTCCATCTTCAACGTGTCACTGTTTGGTGAGGTTTTTGGACTGTTATGCTTAATGGATTGCGCAATTTATGATTTTTTATGAAATACACTACGTGCCACACAAGCAACGGAACAGTCGTAATTTTGCAAGAAATGTTTCCTGATCGTGTTATTTCTCGAAGAGTTGATCAAAAATGGCCACCGAGCTCTTGTGAGATAACATCTTTAAACTTTTTATTTTGGGGTCACTTGAAAGATAAGGTCTAGGCCAATGCTCCACAATCGAATTGGTTTCATGAAGTGGATACGGTGCTGCAAGCGAAGTCGTGGCGGCCATTTGGCTGATATCGTTTTCAAATGATAATGGCATACCTTCCTGTTTACAAAGATACCTCTTATTGGAAAATCCTTTATATGATTAAGGATGAGTGTAGTCTTAAGCATTCACATTAGCATATTTTGTTTTGTTTTTAATGAAATTTTATTAAATTATAGATCGAGACCTATCCCGATATTCCAAATATCATCGAACTTACAATTTCGCAGTGTATATCAACCCACCGGTTGCTCGAAAACGGCACAAGTGTATTAAAATTGAACTTTGTTGAAGTAAATTGTAATTAGGTAACAAATTATGAGATAGGTTTCATTGTGGCAGGGGATTTGGCTGATCAGGGTGATTTAAGTTACTATCAGCATAACATTTGAAGCTCATCTGACATACTCGTCTAGTAATGTAACATTTGTTTGTTTTTTGTTTTTATCTTTCCAATCTATTTTGGGGCTCAAGGCACTCCTAACTCTTTCGCGGTCCGCTTATTTACATCCTACTTTACGCCATTCCAGCCAACTCGATGACGTACGGCTATAGGTCCGATTTACGAAGAACCATCTGCAGGTTGCATAGCTCCATGCAAGCCTATATTGCTGACCTGGAAGATGGGTTGGCCCATAAGTTATGCACTCCAATTACCGATCGTAATCGGATGGTGGAAAATCTCGTTTACCTCCCGCTCCAACTGTCGCAGTTTTAATCACTGTGCCCTTTGGTCGGTCTAATAATATCATTAACACAAACTTAATGGTAACAAAACGGCCAATAATGAAAAACCAATTATAAATTAAGCTCGCACTGAAAACAATCCACTAACTTAATCTGACTTTATTACAATATTTGCATGTTTAATTAAATAATTATTTTATATTATAAATTAAAAATTTTATATACGAGTATACATTATCGGTGTTGTTGCTGCAATTGTAATTGTTCGGTTGGTGTGGATTTCAATTGTAATTTACATTTATGATGTGCATACATAATGCATATTAAATTAAATTAAATATTTTAGTTTTAATTAAATTAATAATATAGTACTCGAACATATGTACATTGTGCAATTGTAATGCAAGTGATTTCTTGTTGTTATTTTTTAGGGTCTATAAAACATCAGATTTTCATATTTTTATAATTAACCGTGGAAAATGGTAGCAATTATACCGCATATACTGTATAGTATGATGTGTTGAGTTCGATGTCGCATTTAGTTTCGCACACAAGTTTTTATTATTTGTTCAAGTGTGGTTTGATGATTTTGTCACCGACCGAATGGTGCAGTGGTTTAAACAGCAGAAGTTGGAGTGGAAGATCGATGTACGACACGATTGATCCACAATTGATTTTTGGAGTGGAAATCTCATGAACCGATGATCTACGTAAATTGCTATGGCTTCGGCGTAAGCTGGTACGTTAAATGAGAACTCCAAAACAGTTCGGAATGCTTTGGCCTCAAAAAAGATAATATTTGGAGGCCAAAGCATTCCCAACTATCGGAAACCAACAATGACTTTGTCATACAATTTACTTGTACCAAAGATGCTAACAAACGCAGGTGTCTTAGCTAAGACAATTTTAGAATGTCATTTTTATAAATCCAGCTTCGAACCTCTTTCTCAAATTCATCAATGGTAATATCGGGTTTTCCAATAGGAATGATATGATTTTTAAGTGACATTTCAGCCATTTGTAATATGTCACGATCTGTCATTTTTGGTTTCTTGGTATTCAATAATGTTTACAATTTCACAATGGATGCGTATGTCATGAGCAACATGTACAAAATATTCAGTTTTATTATCAAAATAATCGTTCTCCAATTGCAACTTTTCTTGCGCTTTTTCCATTTTATAGTCCAAGTGTGGTTGCTATTCGTCGAATTGTTGAACAATTTGAGCGTACATTATCTTTACATAACGTTCAAGTGCCAATAAGACAAAGAAACGCTTGAAGTAATGCAAATAGTGCTGCCGTTCAGGAAAGTTTTGCTGAAGACCGCAATTTGTCAATTCCAAGACGTTCTCAACATTTGGGACTGTCTTAAACCTAGCGAAGTTTGAGAAAAGATTTGGGTTTGCATTCGTATAAAATTGTTCTCACTCAAGACCTCAAGCCATTGTAAACATCGTGAATTTGCTGATTTTACGAACAACTTGAAAACGATAACGATTTTTTTAAGGAAATCATCTTCTCCGATGAGGCTCACTTTCATCTGAGTGAAAAACCATTACATGCACCTAAATTGACAGCTTGGTGTGGTTTTTGGTCTGGTAGAATCATCGGTCAAACAAACACTGTTAATTTCAATGAATTTTTTATGGCCGAAATTGGAAGAAGTTGATCTTGACAACATTTGGTTTCAATAAGACGGGGCTACGTGACACACCAATTGCAACAGTTGAATTATTCCGAGAAAATTTTGAAGATTCGATTATTTCTAGAAATTATGATATTGAATGACCTCAAAGAAGTTGTGATTGAACTCAAAACTTTTAATATAAAATCCAGCAAAATTATTTGAATTTCGAGTTTGCGTTAGTGCAATTTATGGTAACCACCGGGTGGCATAGCTTTATGGTATAAGATGATAGCACTCCATATTCATGACACCCATATACCCACCGCGAATTAACGAGAGTAAGAAGAACAAATTAAAAAGGCTAGAACTCTTAAAAATCGTGAACAATACCTACGGAGACATATGTCGTCAACTGATCCCCCAATAGTGAAAAGGAAATCTAACTGATCTCCATGGCTCGAATTACTATACCATGAGAAGAAAGTGGTAAGCTCTAGCAAAGTTAAACAATATTCCATTGGAGATAAAAACAACAATATAATAAAACTTTGGGGCCTTATCTATTATAGCCTCAACAAAGTTATTCGTTTGGAGACTCTCATTCGTTTGGAGAGGATAGTACCAGAATGACGTCCAAAAAGTAAAGAGTTTGCAAGGTATGGTCTGAAACTAACCTAAAAATAGTGGCCAGGGCGAGATATACCGAAGGTCGAGAAAGGCGATAATAGTAAAAACTAAAAATATCACAGAAGTTTTGGATAAACCAGGTCTCGCCCTGGACCACGGGAACACATAAATAATGAACTTTATGGATGTTGGTTATAACACGTGGCGTGATTAGTTTTGGTTTCACCTCTACTAAGCCGAAGGTTTTAAATAACGAAGAAGTAGAATGACCTAGTTTTGGCTGCTCAGTATTTAAACCGAAGGGATAAAAGTTGAGAACGCTATGAAGTGGTGGCTATCATTTAAACTAACAGCTTTAATCTCTGGTTCATCTTAGCTACCGCATGAGATAAAAATATACTTCACATTACTCTGTGAAGCACATGCTTAAAACCGACAGATTAGATTCATCCTTTAGACTGCGATGTCATTTTATGTGGCTTAAATCACAGATACAAAAACCGAAATGACTTTCTCATAGATAACATCCTATAGACACTATAACCTTTGTATATCTAATATTGGGTGCCAGCCTCATCGAAACTAAAACCAGACAAGAAGTACTAGATTTTACACTTGTCTCAGATTTAAATAAGGGTAGCGTGCTGAAATGTAGTGTCTGACGGCCATTTCTTTTCTGACTACTTACTCTAGAATGAACCACTACATAGGAGCATGGGAGCCGATCGGGGAACCTCCTTTAGAAGTTTTCTGGGTAATTATTATAATTGCGGAACTAGTTCCAAACCCACCTAACTCAACTAAAAAAGTTGATAAATTATTAGGCTAGCTATAAGAGCTTTCAAGAATGAATGGTATTTGCACGCACAGTAAGTGTTTGGAATTTTTTAAGCCACCTTAATTGTCTAAAAATTTCTTAAATACCTGACAACTTTTTCAACAATTGGAACTACTACTTTCAAAACTGTTCTGTAACTGGTTCTAAAAAGATAAAAATTATTAAGAATGTAACAACGTTAGACCCTAAACGACCACTAGAGGGCTTCCGCTTATGAGAATCGATTAAACTCTCAGGTTGGATAGGGTAGATCGAAATGACAAATGATATCACACCTGAGATGTTTTTTGGTATAGTATATTAGAAATTAAGGGGAGCACCGCAAGTTAGAATTTGTGCTCCCTTCTCTGGAACTGGGCCATTAATGACCTGTCTAAGATAACCCAAAATTTTCTTTCATCTATAAACGAAATATCAGATAAGTTCACCATTTAAATATAGTAAATTTCGGAGCATTTCAGTGAAGGAACTAATGGAAGGAACTGATATATCAGAAAGACTAAAGTGAAATAAACCGTTTCGTCTCTCATCAAGGAGAGCAAGCATCAAAATGTCATTCGATTCATGTAAGTTTTTGCTTTAAGAAGAGCTTAAATGGCATGATCTGGACAGCTCGTAGCAAATTGACGACAGACTATAGGATACTTATCACATTATTGCGGTTTTAGCTACTCGTATAAAGATTTAGAGCAAAAAATTTTACTAGAAACAGAGACAAATAGTAGGATCTTTTTTCTTAAATGGCCTGATGTTTCAACTCAACATTTTATTAAAAGCTCATAATGATTGGAGTAGAGAGGGAAGAGAAAAGATACTTTATATAGTGTCAGTATGGGGTAACATGTGTTTATTGCTGGTCACTTAATACAGCCCTATCCTCATCCTATACCAAATTGCGTTAATGGCGTAAATTAAACCATATGAAAAGAGTTTATTCTTTTTTTTGTAGCCCTTAGATAATCATAAGTAAAGATTGGTCTCAAGCAGCAGCTTATAACTGAAAGTAAGTTCGCTCGAACTACTTAGTTAAGAAAATTAACCACGAACTGTTATAAGATGTGTTGATTATTGCTCGCAGAGAAGCTTATGATACTTACTCACCGTCTATGTATAGAAGTGGTTGCCGAATCGATAAGACCGAAATCCCGAGTTTAAATCCATCATTTTTCGAAACTTGAACAATTTAAAAAATGTTGCGATGGCTGGTTTATGGAGATTCTCATAGTTCTATTGTAATATGATGGTATTCTATATAACGTAGTATAGAAAGTTATGTACCAAATGCAACACACTGGATTGCGTCCTTAGGCTTGGTCTATATATTTTGTCCTTCGGCTTGTATATTTGCAATTGAAACGGGGTCTGAAATGAAAATATTAAAATCACGCATAAATGGGTAAAACAAAATCTACATACCTGTTGTCCGGTTGGTCAGAGATACCTCGGTCTCTTTATCTAATCCCGGCCTTTCCTTAGGTCCTGGACGGTCCAAGATGAAATGATCACAAACTGGAATGACAGATGAAACGAAACAAACAGAAAAGAGACTGGATACAAGACACTGGCGAACACACTGATACAAAATACTTACCGGCGAAGATAAGCATAAACACTCGTATCCGCAACAGGCAAACCACATACATATAACATGAAACATGAACAGGAACATGAATAGGATAGAACATATATGTAGGTGCATTGGCCGGCCGCCAACACACACAACACGTATTACAGTAAACATTCACAGAAAGCAATAACCATAATGAACAGACACTTATTCTTAATAACATAAACACAAATTCACGGTAAACAAAAACACAGAGGACGAATTACAACACAAAATAGCATAACACTTTTGACATGACACTGATATACGTCAGATCAATGTCACATATATTGCCAAGTCCGTAACAGAATGATTATCAACCGTATAACTGAATATTGTGCTGAAATATAGATGGCGGAAAGAGCAGAAGATAAATATTACCCGATGGTAGTGATATAAGGTGATGTTTGTGGCGGCACGAGGCTTTTTTTAGCTTTGTGTTTGAGGTGTAAAGTGAATGTGGAAAATCGAACAAAAGTAAAACAAAATCAAGAAAGTGAAACTGGGTCTTAATGTCAACATAGTGAAATAGATAAAGAGCACGTCGTCCGAGTGGTCGACATAAAACAAGATAAGCAAGTGAAGGGGCTCGCTCCAAGCCATGTGGATCAAATCGATTATCGAGTGGAACGCGAGCGACCGTTGTGCAGGGTCGACATTGAGAGGTAGTTGTACACGTGGAAGAACAGAATAACCTCCCAATTGTTACACCCAGCCCCAACGTCTCAGGCCAACCAAACTGAGCACGCTAAATTCGTGCGCGCAGACTGGCGCCCGAAATCAAAATAAATAATATTGTCTTCTAATTGGGAAGGTGGAGGAAGCGAAAGGGGAGAGAACGGCCCAAGATCAACTTACGTCGATGTTGAAAGCTGATTTGTTATAGTTTCGAGAAATAGTGTTAGTGTCTAAATATAAATAAATTGTTTAATTGCAAACGCACACGCCCAAAATCTGTTTTGGCATTAAAGGCACTTCCAACTCTTTTACGGTTCGTTTATTTATGTCGTACTTTACACCATTACATATAACCAAATATAGTCTATAAATTATGCACCCCAACAGAGGGTTATAGATGTGCTCATTCACACCTCGAAGAGTCGAAATCATCGGACGCGCAAGTCATATCCAGCATGTTCGCTGAGTTTTTTCAATCTGTATTTAGACCAGAAGACGTTAATAAATACGAAAATCCCCACCATACTAGCTTAGGGAACTTGTCCATTGAAATACCACATATTACAATAGAAGATATAAACAAGGCTCTAAACACATTCGACGATGGTTGCGGTCCTGACCAAATACCAACTTCTTTTTTGAAAGATTACACCAGTTTGGAACTACCTCTTTGCATGCTGTTCAATCAGTCGCTGAGATTGGGAGTGTTTCCTAAAAGATAACCAGAGTAACCCCATTATTTAAAACTGGGGATAGAAGTGATGTATCATGTTATAGAGGTATAACGTCGATTTCATCTATACCCAAATTATTTGAACTAGTAATATGTAATTCCTTCAAAGAAGTGGTGCCTCGACATGTTTCACCGTACCAACATGGGTTCATGCCTAAGAGATCAACATCTACAAACCTTATTGAATTTACCAGCAGCACAATCAAAGTTATTGAAAGCCACAAGCAAGTTGACGTGGTGTACACAGACTTTGCCAAGGCGTTTGACTCCATTAGCCATTGTAAAGCACTAGAACGTTTATACTCATTTGGATTCTCAAACAACTATGTGGCTTGGTTTAAATCTTACTTAAGCAACCGCATCCAATACATCGACATTGGTAACAGCAGGTCCAAGCCAATTCATGCTACATCGGGTTTTCCACAAGGTTCTCATCTTGGCCCTTGGATTTTTTCATTTTCATCGCAATCACTAAAGTCATTCTACACTCTAAAGTTTTAATGTTTGCTGATGACCTCAAAATATATAGAACTGTCGAGAACTTAAGCGATGCCGAGAAACTTCAAGAGGACATTGACAATTTAGCGATATGGTGTGAGTCAAATCTTCTAAGTCTGAACATCAATAAGTGTAATACTTTATTATTCCACCGGAAATTAAATCCAGTTTTAAAACATTACGAAGTAAACAATATGCCACTAAAGCGAGTATCAGAGGTCAAAGGCCTCGGTGTTATTTTCGTGGAAAATATGAGCAGTAACAAACATATAAAACAATGTGTTGCTAAATCTAATTCTATGTGGGGTTTTATTAAACGATGGACGGGAGACATTTATGACCTGGAGACAATTAAGATTCTGTATTTCGCAAACGTACGTTCGCAACTGGAATACGCTGTTACTGTTTGGTGTCTATTTTATGATACAAACATCAGTAAACTTGAGGGTATTCAGAAAAAGTTTATCCGTCACTTAACTTGGAAAAGCAGTTGGGAGTATGATCACGAATTACCATACCATATGGATGGCTGCAAAACAAACAACATAGCAACTCTGGAAAATAGACGTGAGCTTTTAAAGTGTTCGTTTGTTGGTAATATTTTATTAGGTCACATTAACGCACAATCAATACTGGAAAATTTACAAATTAAAGTACCCAGTAGACATCTAAGAAGAAATGAGTTCTTGCAAGTTGATGTCCATAGAACCAATTATGGTTCTAATGAACCAATTAACATGATGTGCAAAAGCTTTAATCAGATAAATCACCTGTTCGATTATACTTCTAGCAAGGATACCTAAAAACGAAGATTGAATTAACACTTTGCTGAATCTTCTAAAAGATGAACTTTGGTATAACAACATCTAGAATCAAGAATATCTAGGTGTGTCAACAAATCAAGAATATCTAGGTGTGTATGGACTTAAATCACTATATACAGAAAAGACCTGGCATGTTATGAATGATGGCGTTAAGGGATCGATGATCAGTCTATCAAGAATTGTTTCTTCCAAATTTTTTTTTGGAATCCACCCACTTATATTAACAGCTGATATTTTGAGTTTCTTGATTATTTTTACAGGTTAAAGTATTTACATTTACTTCCATCTTATAACTCACGGATCGATTTCAATCGAGATTACTGTAAACGTATAAAGATAAGACAATACATGATTTTAAGATTCCGATGTATGTATAAGTGTATACATACATATATTATATCGATTTACAATGTTGTGTTTTATTTATATAAAAGAAACAATTTTATTGGGGATTATTTGAAAGTTTGATCATAAAACTACTTAAGCCGCTTTTACAAATATTTATGGTTGCATGTTAAAGGTAATTTAAGCGGGGAAAAAAACGAAATATTAAAATAATAATAAAAGATTAGTTTTTAATATATTTATAAACATAAAATATGAAAAACCATAAAAATACTAATAACCATTAAAGTTTTTTTTTTTTTTTGTAAAACAAATACAGAGATTTTTCTTAAGAAATTTACTAAAATTATTGTAGCGCGGCCGCGGTGTTTCTTTTTCATTTCTTCATCATCATTATATAATCTTTGATATTTAATTTTATTATTATTTATTTATAATATCATCTTTTAATAAATTCAATTTAATTTTCGTGATCAACTTAGTCATTTTGTATATACATTTCAAGTAAATACTGATGTGTACATCAGTTCTGTTCTATGTATGAGCTGCGCGACCTCACCAGCAATATACGTTTGATCATTCGAACGATCGATTAATTAATTTGGTCGCATGTACAATATCGGATATAACTCGTTGTTCTTCGGCTATAATTTTGATGGCGTAGCCTGAAGACAATGTGCCCCAAGACTATAGACATTGCACACAGTGAAGATGATCAAATGTATGAGATTAGTTGATCTGGTAAGATTAAAATAAAATAAAGAAAATTTTCATATGTCAGCTTAGAAAATGACGAAAATCTAATATCTGATCATTCTCCTGTTATTATGACGGTTAGTGAAAATGTTATAGAAAAAATAAATTCACCTTAGCTCACAAACAACAAAACAAATTGGGAATTGTTTAAGCAGTTAGTAGAGGAAAGAATAGAACTTCAAGTATACCAATCAAAAGTGAAAATGAAATTGAAGAGGAACTAGACAAGCTCTTTGATGTCATACAATGGTCCGCTTGGGAATGCACTCCCAAATTATCATTGAGGAAAGAAAACTTCGTTATTTACCCAATAGAAGTAAGAGAATTAGCACAGGAGAAACGAAAAGCCCGAAAGAAATGGAAGCGCGTACTCTTGAAATGGAAGCGCGCAGCAAGATAAAACCACTTTAAACAACTAATGCATCAAACTTAAGGCACTTATAAAAACAGTGAAAACTGAAACAATTGGAAAATACCTTTGTTCTAAGGCAACAAAAGGATTGAAACAACCAAAAACGCAGATCCCCCCAATCAAAACAAACAATGGAAAATGGGCTAGAAGTGCGAAAGACAAGGCTAACCTATTTGCTGAACATCTTGAAGAAACATTTCAACCTCTAAGTCGTCAGGCCAGTTACGAAAACACTACTGATACGCATAGAACATCTGACTTCGAAGATATCAGCCCTGTAACGTTGAAAGAACTAAAAACTGAAATTAAGAACTTAAAAGCAAAGAAAGCTAATGGCTACGATCACACCCGAAATTACCCGAAGGCACCCGTAAATTATTGCATATAGTCAATGCGATACTCAGGAAAAAATATGTACCAATGCAGTGGAAAGTAGTAGAAGTAATAATGATTCCGAAACCTGGCAAGCCACCGAATGATAGGAAATCTTACCGGCCAATTTCACTTTTACCAACAATAGCGAAATTGTTTGAGAGGCTGTTGCTCAAAAGATTAGAAAGAATCATAGAACATGAAAGCCTTATCCCAGATCATCAGTTTGGTTTCAGAGAAAAGCACTCAACTATAGACCAGGTTCATAGGCTTTCAGATGTCATTGAGAATACATTAAAGAGAAAACAGGTTTGCTCTAGTATCTTCTTAGACGTGGCGCAGGCCTTCGATAAGGTGTGGCACAGAAGTTTACTCTTCAAACTTCATAGAGATTTACCAAAACAATATTATATGATTTTAAAGTCATACATTGAAAATCGCCACTTTCGAGTGAAATATGAAGAAGAATATACCGAGCTAAAAAAGATATCGGCAGGAGTCCCGCAGGGTAGTGTTTTGGGACCTATTCTTTACCAGCTCTACGCCAGAGATTTACCTCAATTAAACGAAGTTACCGTTGCAACATTTGCAGATGATACTGCAGTTCTCTCTGTAGGAGACACGATCGAGGAATCTGCAATGCAACTTCAAGAAGTATGTGACAAAATCATAAACTGGACTAAAATGTGGCGTATCGGGCTCAATGAATCGAAATCCACGCATGTGAATTTAACTAATCTAAAAATCAGATACAAACCTCTAATCATTAACGGTCAGCAGATTCCGTATGCAAATAAGGCTAAATATCTAGGGATGACCTTAGATACCAGGCTCAGGTGGAAAGAGCATGTTAAAAAGAAGAAAGATGAGCTTAATATCAAATATCGAAAAATGTATTGGCTGCTCGGGAAAAACTCGGAATTGTCAACTGAAAATAAATTGCTGTTATATAAACAGGTGTTAAAACCTGTATGGACTTACGGATTACAGCTCTGGGGCTGCACAAAGAAAACCAACATTAAAATAATACAAACTTTTCAAAACAAATTGCTACGAGGTATAGTTAACTCTCCGTGGTACATTAGGAATGATGACCTCCATAGGGACCTAAATATCCAAACGGTTGAAGAAGAAATAAAAAAACTTGCCATAATTCATGGACAACGTATTTATCGACACGTAAACGAAGAACTTCGTGGTATGTTGGACACTTCACATGCAGTCAGACGATTGCAGAGAACGAAACCACATGATTTAATGGATTAAGGACACCAGTGCATAGACTATTTCAGTAAATTACCTATAAATGGAGCTGGCTAATGGGTCTCTTCGTATTCACAAGTGACTAAATTAAGAAAGGAAAATTACTAGATGAATTGTATTCAGTTGTAATAGTTAAAATAATATAAAAAATAAAAATAAAAAAAAATAAAAATATGTCAGCAGATTTCTTTAATAATACATGCTATGAGGATTGCCATGTATCTCTATAGCAGTGATAAAAGAATAATCGTTCACCTGGAGTTTATTCTTCATTTTCAGAGATGTAACTTTATCAAAACTTTTCCGATTGATCTGGTGAAATTAAGTAGTCCCAAACAATGAAAGGGGACTGCGTTATGCCCAATCTCCTTTGCACAGTACTCAGTTGAACATATAAGCATATGGGAAGAATAACATCACTATACTAGAAAAAAATTAACAGTGACTACAAAAGATGATTCCATTAAATCGGTAAGTCACTGCTCAAGTTTTCTAGCTACGGAAGATGTTTTCTAAACACTATAAAAAATGTTGTGTCGATAACCTGGTATTTCTAGATTTCAGACAATTAAGCCACAATCATATGTGTCAAACTTTAAATCGAGCATATTTTGGGTGCCCAATTGCAATTATGTACTGAACACTTTAATACAACCATTTGCCACCAATTTGATTAATGTAGACCAGGTTGCCATGGCTATAGAACGAACCAAGCAACAATCACACCGAAATCCCGGGTTCGTGGTCATGATTAATTTATGAAAACCACTTGGTTCGGACCTTTCTTAAGCAAAGAAAGGAAATAAAAAATAAAATTATGTATTTTAGTACCATGTGTTGCCCTACAAGCTTAAATACCCTATCTAGCGCTCCTCCAATGTTTCAGATACTCCGTTTGATAGTAAACAGTCGACATTTACTCATTGGTTTTTACCTTTGCAGTTGCTCCTTTTTATTATGAGAATGCCTCGAACAATTGGAAATCTTTGTAGATCTTGCCATTTTCGATTTATTATAAATTCTCCTCATAACGTAAGCGCTTTTATTGTGAGGATTTTGATTACTTCCGTCTAAACCCTAAAGGTATTGTTACGATTTACCCTAGTAGGGATTCAAACCAATCGAAGGTTCGATCACTGGATTATGAATAATAATTTCCGTTTGTTTACTATTTCGCCTGTATACTGCGTTCATGCTGATTTCCAATTGCGAACATTTAGTTATTCTATTCAACCAGAGATGTCACCCACGTCTGTAACACTACCCTCCGTCCAAACCTGTTCGTCCCAAACAGGATCTAATTCTCTTTTTCTATTGTGAGCCAATCTTTCCTAAGGTACGACCTTTGGTTTTCCTATACGATTCCCCTTTGAATTCGGTAGATTACATCATTGATTCTTGTAATCCCCGAATAAGGTCCTTCCCATCCATGTTGCAGTTTTGGTGATAAGCTTCTCTACCGTTGTAAGTTGCGAAGCACGGATGTCCTATCGTGCATTCATCATATTGCGTGAAATTTGTATCCTTTCTCTGACAAATTTGTGTTTCTCGTCGATATCTTCATTTAATTTATCGACAAACGTTTAGTCCACACACAGCTGTTGTAGGAATTGCTCCAAACTCCAAGCCCGAGGTAATCTTAAATTCTGTCCAAAACCGATAGTAGCTGGTGTTAGTCCCGTTGTATCATGTATTGCTGACCGATATGCCATTAGGAATATTTTGGTCCAAATTACGTTGGTTTATATCCACGGTTTTCTTTAGAAATTCTTCTAATGTAGCGTTAAACCGTTCAACCAGGCCGTCTGACTGAGGATGGAAAGGTGTTGTTCTTGTTTTGTTGATCCACAATAATTGACATATTTCCTGGAATACCATTGATTCAAAATTGCGGCCTTGATCTGAATGCAGCTCCATAGACACTCCATATCGACTTATCCAATTAATTACCACGGCGTTAGCGATTGTTGTTGTTCCTTGGTTCGGTATTGGATAGACTTCAGGTCATTTACTGAAATAATCCATCACCACTAAAACATACTTGTTTCCGCTTTCGCTGGTAGGAAATGGATCTGCAATATCGACAGCGATCCGCTCAAATGGTGCTCCGCTGTTATACTGCTGCATTTTCCCATGGCTTCGTTTTGCAGGACTGCCATGCACTGGACACAATTTTGAAAATCTCTCACGGACTTTTGCCAAAGTCTTATTGATGCCTAGATGGCCACCACTTGTGTTAAATGTGTTGCCGAAGTCTTGTTGATGCCTAGATGGCCATCATGATACTCTCTCAACATTTCTGGAGTTTAGATCCTTGGTACCACCACTAATTAATGTTTATTTCTACCATCGGAACTTTCCCAAACTCGCTTTAAACAGACATCTTCAATTAAAATACTATCCCATTGAGCCCAATATCCCTTAGCTATAGGATTCTTATTAAAAATATCTTTCCATGATGGTCTGTTCTGGCCTTCTACGAATTTCAAAATGATCGATAAATCGGGATCTTATGCTTGTTACTTTCTGATCTGTTCGTTGTTCCATTCATCGGATGGTAACACTTGCATTAGTCTTACATCAACGACATGTTCCTTACTCTCCACTCGACCACACTGTTTACAATCTACGAGACATGGCCGTTTTGATAGAGCATCTGCATTACCGTGAACACTTGCCTTCCAATGTTGAATAGTATAATCGAAAGAACCTAATCTCATGTTTAACACCTGCGACCTTGCAGACCTCGTCTTCTCATCTAATCTTCTGTTGTCATCATTGGGCCTACGTTACGTAGGCAACGGAGTTTTTGCTCGATTACGTCTAATTTCCCAGCAATCTCGCGATATATGACCTAGTTTGTCATAGACCCAACGTCTGATTCTGTTGTTGCTATCCCGGAACCTGGTCGTTTCTCATTGTTTCTAGAGTTATAGTTTTCTGGTTCTAATTCGACTCATCGAATGATTATGTATGTTATATACAGTTTCGTTAGTTAAGGCACAAGCGATGGTCTCCAAAAATGTTGTTTTCGATCGGGAGCCACAATAAAGTGTGTGAGATGCACCAATCGCTCTATGTCTGTAGCAAACTTCTGTAATGTTTCTCCGATGCTTTGAGAACGACCCTTGAGCTCCATCCTGTATAGCTCTCGCTTGTGATCAGCACCATATTTTCATTCCAAGCCTAATAGCATCATTCTATCATAATCCCCGCGTTCGGATTATGGAACAATCTGCAACATATCCACTGCACCGCCTTTTAACGCCACTATAAGAGCTGCGACTTGGTCTTCTTTGCACCAAATATTTCTTAATACTGCCGTTTCAAATTGTAATTTTAAAATATTAAACGACGTTGTTCCGTCGAATGTCAGAGGCTTTAATTTAGCACCACCATTATTTTTAATGTCCATAATCTTTTTTTCAATCAGTCGCTTGAAATTGTTGCTCCATTTGGCATTTTACTGTATCCACTTTGGTATGTAAAGAAATTAACATTTCGCAGAACTTTTTTCTCACTTCGGATATTAAATGCCAGTCATCATTTGATGCATCGCCTCCATTAACTGTCCCATATCAAAATTTTTAGTTTCATGTTCGTAGAGGATATCACCATACCGTGGTAAAACAGATCGATGCAGTTATAAACTCGAGACCATTGTGCCGAGTACATGACAGCTCAGATATTTGGTCTTTATAACTTGATGATCAAAATTTCAATCATTCGAGTAGTGTAGATATTGGAAGAAATGTCTTCCTAAAAATACTGGGCCAGGAAAATTGACAACAAGGTATTCCTTGATATTCATCACAAGTTCGATTTGTTATTTGACTAAAGCTCGAAGCTTTAAGGGAATAATCACCTTCAGGTTAATCCCTTTAATCACTCATACTGCAAGAATAATACTCGATTTTATTTCTATTTCGCATAGAATCACATTTTTATGTTGATCGATGTTTAAGCTAAGAACTATTCAGCTCTTTATCAAAGCATATGACCAGAAGGCCTATGTGGAATTTGACAATGGTGATTATAGGTCAAGTGCTAATCTATGAAACCAATACCTTCCAAACCGTACTCCACTATCTTAAAGATCCTTATTATACCAACTCTATGGACCATAAGTTACGGTGGGAAGGACCAGATTTTCTTTGAGAACAACACGCCTACATTTTGTATTATCCAGCTTCCAAATATTTATAGCCATTAATGATTCACAAACAAAAAAAAAACGTTAGAAACGTTAACCGTGATGCTTTATTGATGCTCAGGGAGCACTGACCATTAGTGGCGGAATTTGTGAAACTGTATAGTTGCTATTGATTTACACTTAACTCTGATTGTTTATTTTGAAGAATACAGTATTGTAACAGATAAGCTATCGCAGACTTATGTCACAATACTGTATTCTTCAGAGGAATTTATGGGTTGCTCATCAGTTATGATGATTCACCCCAGCATCAGATGAGGTTAAGTTCACTATAAACGATGCCTACTGCTTCAGAATGTGATGAAAGGATTACAGAGTCAACTCAATCAAGTGAATATGTGAGCTTTTCGGACTATAACACATCTGATCATAACCGATATCTAAAGGGTCCGCCATCTAAAGCTTTTTTTTTTCAACAAGTGCTTATTTCGTGAATGGTAACATTTAGCTCATGTCTGATTTGACAGATAATTAGTTTTTTCCTTCCGCTGAACGAATATGATTGTGTATACGCTTGAACAACGCTGGGAAATATTGCGACATTACTTTGAAAATCATGGTAATGTTGCAGAATGTGTGCGAAAATTGCATACGGATTTTGGAAGAAGAGAAGCACCGTCAGCTCCGTATGTTCGTTATCTTGTGAAAAAAGTGAAAGAAACTGGCATCCTCATCGATAAACCAAAGCGTGAAAAGCCAAATACAGTGCGTACACCCGAAAATATTGATACTGTGGCAGAAAGTGTGCGTGATGTACATCAACATCAATTCACCGTCGTTCTCAACAATTGAACATTTCGGAGACATCATTGAGACGAATTTTGGTTCAGGAATTGAGGCCAACTGACCATCCAATGTGTTTTCGCTTCGCTGAGTGGGCCTGCGATCGACTTACAGAAGATGCCGATTTTGCCAAAAAAAGCATCTTTTCGGATGAAGCTCATTTTGATCTTGGCGGGTATGTGAACAAGCAAAATTGTCGCATTTGGGGCACGGAAAACCCGCACGCATACATTGAAAAGCCGGTACACCCAAAACGAGTCACTGTTTGGTGCGGATTTTGGTCCAGAGGCATAATTGAAGTTTTGAAGATCGCCTTATCAGCCGCAGAGCTGATGTCGTTTGGCCACCTCGAAGCTGCGATTTGACACCGTTGGACTATTATTTGTGGGGTGCCCTCAAAGATAAGTGTTACGCCGACAAGCCAGAGACAATTGACGCTTTAAAGAACAATATTCGTGAAGCCATTGGTGAAATACAGCTGCACACAATCGATAATGTGCTTAAAAATTGGACCGATCGTGTAGGCTACTGCATGGCCAGCCGAGACAGCCATTTGAATGAAATTATTTTCCATTATTAACCGGAAGGATTGTACTTTTAAATGAAAAAAGAAACTTGAGAAAATATTCAGAAGTTTTTTTTATAGCATTTTCAAAAAAAAAGTTATTTGGCGAACCCTTTATATGATATTGTGTTAAATATATTTTAACATCCAACAATATCTAAGATATCGCGGTTATCTTAGATATGCTTAGATGACATCAGTGTTTTAGATACCTAGTCAGAATTTTTGGAGGTCTTCTATATTTTATTAAAAGATTGTCCCAAACAATTGAAAATCCTTGTAGGTCCTGACATCTTAGATATAACATTCTCCAATATTGATTCAGGATTTTGACACTCTAAGGTCTAAAAACTACAGCTTTACAGCTGTATAATACCCTGTTTCAATTTTTCTCTAATATAGATGGTATTTAACAGTGTCAGGTGAGCCCTTTGAACAAACCCTTTACCGTGATTTTGAGTAAAGTGACTTAATTTGCAAGAGCAGCAGGTTTGGTGCACACATCAGTCGTGTTACATTGGCTTCCTAACATACCTATAGGCGTTGAAAATATATCTTAGATAATACTCAAACTCAATACTGGCGCTTATTCAGTGCCTGTAAGTATAGGTTACCGATTGATCAATTATGCGAAGAGAAATTATGCGAAAGGGAATGGTTATGACACGATACTCTTATAAACTGTTCGTCGTGTCTACAGATCAGGTACGTTTCTGCACTATTGCTAGGTAATGATTAACTTTAATGAAATAAGAAGTTTACGTAAGCAGGCAGAGATAAAACCAAAATCGAAGTAAGGCTTTTATTTTTCGATAACAAAGAGTACACTCAGGGTAGGCGGTTGCCAAAAGGTGTTAGTCCATTATACAAATATTTTAACGAAGTACCATCCAGTAATTTATTTAATTATTAAAAAGCAACCTTCACGCTTAAATGATGGTTTATCAATGGTTTGAAACACCTAACTCTAAATGTTGGATGGTTGATTGCAAAATACTATTAATTCCATAAAATATCACTTGAGAAGAATGACAAATAACTCTAATTTCATGTTTGAGAGGAACAGGAATACCTGGGTTATGTTATGTTATGTTATTGCGGCTGCTAACGCTCACTTAGACCGGCGATTGGTCCGTTGTGATACCACTTTTATGTACGGCTATAGGTCCGATTTTTCGTAGAACCATCTGCACATTGCATAGCTCCATGTCAGCCTATAGTACTGACATGAACGATGGGACGGCCCATGGATTCTAAATTCGCCAGAGGATCCAGATGTGTTCATTCACACCACCGATCGCACCAGCCAAACGATCGATGGTGAAAAAACACTTTTTGCATCTTGCCCGGATCGGGATTCGAACCCGGTATCTCCTGCTCTAACTGCCGCAGTTTTAACCACTGTGACACCTGGGTTACAAAGACAATCTCCAAGTGATAGCTCCAGGGCAGTTTTAGGTAGCAGAGACTAAAATGTATATTCCAGAACTAAACTACAACGACCTGTACTCGTTGTAGGTTAATATATGACAAAATGTTCAGTAAATAATGCAAAAAAATTCCTGAAGAGTTTGAGTAACGAATATCAAAGCCCTGCCCGTAATAAACTAGAGAGAGGTCAATGTATCATATCAAAGATATCGTGTTGATAAAAGAAGAAAATGTACAGGGTGATGTTGAAAATATCCTGATCCTTTCACTTTTCTATGTCAAATCAAATTCAAAACAAAAACCAAATGCTGTAAATTCCGGGAGTGCGCCCAGCCATACTCCGCAACACAGATATCGATTCCCGTTAAGTATGAAAAGCTACATTAAGTGAGAGAGTCTTCATTTTTACTGAAGCTCTTACTTCAATTTACTGTTTAAAGTACACTTAGTATTTTAGATAGTTGATATATCACCATTCACTCCATATATTACCATTTGTGCATTGCATGGATCTGTACAAACCCCTGATGTTATAGTTGTAAACATAAATCTTCCCCGTTTCATCCCGTCTCAAAAGAAACCAACTTTATCTACTACGAGCTTTTAATTCAAATACCGTTTTTTTTGTTTTTTTTTAATCTCTAATCTGAGTCCCAATCAAGGCACTCCCTACTTGTTCGCGGTTCGCTTATTTACATCCTTGCTTTTTCGTTATTACAGCCAATTCGAGGACGTACGGTTATAGGTCCGATTCCCCTAACTGTCTGCACATTGCTTAGCTCCATGCCTGCCTTTATACAGTATGGAAGATGACCCATGAGTCCTGTACTCCAACAGGGGGTCATAGTTGTGTTCATTCACACCACAGATCGTAATCTTAAGGTGAAAAATTCCTTTTGCAGCCTGGCCCTATCGGGATTCGAATTCGACCCCGGTACCTTCCGCTCCAACTGGCGCAGCTTTAACCACTGCGCCACCTGCAAATTCCGTTACTGAGTCTGGAACTAATCGTAATTTACATCGTTATATGGTCCAAATATTGGCAAAGCTTAAGTAAGACTGATTTAGCGCTACGCTATATAAATATTTGTGTATCTACCTTTAAGATGATTTTATATTTTGGAACAAAGTAAATTTTTGGTTTCTTTTGTTTTGGGGGGATAATTTAATCTTCTATATGTTGTTGTTGTTGTTGATATAAACAAATATTAATTTAATTTAATAATGACATGTGAGCAACGGACTAAATCCACGGCTTTTGTTATATACCGCGCGCATATACAAAATCGCCAAACATATTTTACCAATAACGCGCTCGACAAAGGTGATAGTTTAGCGGTTTGTTTTTAAGGTATTTAAGTGTGGTATTTTAAGATTTTGATCTGGGTCATTACAATACGAAATTGTATGTGAAATATGGTCAAGTTAAGATCTGTTTTTTAATTAAAGATATTACAAAAGGAGGCGTCATGCTAGGTCGCGGTATATGATTGGTAGATTTTTATCAAATAATATAATTTTATATGGCCAAATAACGGTTTGTATTATGTAAGTCATGACTTTTAAGAAAATGGTTCCCATCACACAACATCTCTATGTGCACATATATACATAAAACGTATATATACTGTCAAACGTATGCATAACATATATTATGTACAAACATCATTTTAATCAAACAACGGGTAAAAAAAAACATAATATAATTGAACAATTTGTTATGCTTCTTGCAGCATTACATATGTTTTGTAATTCGTTTTGTATTCAGATGACACAGGAAATTCATGATTGTTGTTAAATTAGCAGTGTAACACATATGTATAGTAAGCTCATGCATGTTACATTGTTATATAGACGAGAAATATTGTTCTGTCTACAAATGTCGCAAACGATACGTTATGAGAGTATTGTGTACATGAAAACCGTCTTGCAAGTCCAATTATTAAAGAATTTATGACATTTTAGGTATACAATATGCAAGAAGGACTGTATATTGTACGATGATAAATAAGGTAATTGGAAGTGATTAAGGGATTACAATAAAACTGCAACTGGTAATTGTTTGACATGAAACTATGTCTAACTTATTGAAAGGCAGAGAGAGAAAGAGAGACATTTCACGATTTTGCAATTTCGAAGTGGAGTTTGGATCACCTTGGAAAAATCTATCTATCTAGATATGTCATTTAGATTCAAGAACTGTGAACAAACCCGTGGATAAAATCTGTTGACGTCAGGCTCTCTCGTGGTGAGTGATATTTGCTTAAAACCAGGAGATTCATCGTGAGATTCTTTGGATAGTTTAATTCTTCCAAAAGTTGTTCTAATCCCACTTTCTTTGGAAGTCAAGTATCTGAGGATCTGCATTGATCGGCAGAAAACTTAACAGAAACATTTAGAACAGAGATGCAACCAAGCATGTAACATTAACAACCGTCATTTAGTAAATAATGGCGTCGGAAACCCACACACATGTACTGTCTATACGTTTCGGTTATCAGAACCATGATTTCGTTTTCAACACTTATTTGGTGGCCTAGAAAAATGAGTTGGATTAGAGGGAGGCCTCTAAATCGTCTTCAAAGATTTGTTTGTCTGGGTATTGTGAAAGCTGTGCACAGCACATCCAGTGCAGCTCTTGAGATGGCTGTGGATATGCTGCAACTTAATCTTTGAATCAGAAGGTGTGCAGCCACCGCCCAGGCAGGAGGTAACGGCATCGAATCCCGAAAGTGGCGGGATGCAAAAAGGTATTTTTCACCATACGATTACGATTGGTGGTATAAATGAACACATCTATGACTCCTTGTTGGAGTAAAGAATTCATATGAACCAACCCGTCTTCCATGTCAATACTATAGGCTGTCATGGAGCCATACAATGTGCAGATGGTTCTACGTTAATTGGACCTATAGTCGTACGCCTTTGATTTGACTGGAATGGCGTAAGGTAAGGCCGTAAATAACGCGAAAGAGTTGGAAGTGCCTCGAGCCCCGAAACAGATTGTAGATAAAAAAAAAAGTTTTGCAGCCGTCCACCTATACAAAGCAGAGATAATTTATTTAAACTTGTGGACCCAGTATGCTGTAATCTGACTGGTGACGGGCTATCAAGACACAATCGTTTAAACAAATTATCAATCCCCCATTGTGTATAATTGCTGCAATTTTGAGAGCAGCTCACTTTGCAAAAGAGATGAATTGCAGAAATCGTTCTATCTGCATCCTTTCTGAGAACCAGGTAAAGACAACTTTCTTCATTAATGTTTCATCGAAACTTTTTCTGAACATTATAATTGTCTTGAATCGGCTATAACTAGTCTGAATTAAGTTAAAAATGAAGATTCACCGTGAGGATTCACCGTGAGATGGATAGTTTAGTTCTTCCAAAAATTAGGCATCATACAATTGATTGAATCGCGCCTTCTTCGGAAGTTAAGTGTCTGAGGATAAGGTTATATCAGAAAAAACTTTACAAAAATATTTAGAAAAGAGATGCAACATGACCGCCCAGGTAGCTCAGTGGTTAAAGCTGTGGCAGTTGGAGCGGGAGGTACCGAGTTCGAATCCTGATAGGGGCAGAATGCAAAAGGGATTTTTCACCATCTGATTACGATCGATGGTGTAAATGAACACATCTATGACCCCCTGTTGGAGTGCAGAGCTCATGGGCCGACCCATCTTCCATGTCAGTACTATAGGCTGGCATGGAGCTATGCAATGCGCAGATGGTTCTACGAAAATCGAACCTATAGCCGTACTTCCTCGATTTGGCCGTTAAGGCGTAAAAGAGGACGTAAATAAGCGAACCGCCAAAGAGCTGGGAGAGCCTTGAGCCCCAAAAGAGATAGCATAGTATAAAATATAAAAAAAAAAAAAAAAGCATGCAACATGTACATTAGGTAAATAAAGTCGCCGGACACACAAACACGTGTACTGGCAATACGTTTCGGTTATCATACCCGCATAATCTTGTTTTCGACACTTACTTGGTGGGTTAAAAAAATGATTTGGGTTGGAGGGAGACCTTTAAATCGTCTTCAAAGACTTGTTTGTCTGGGTATTATGATGGCTATGAATCTGCTGCAACAAGATATTAGGATCAGAAGGTGTGCAGCGTTCCACCTACAAGGCAGAGACAATTTATTTGGACTTGTGGGCCAAGTATGCTGTCATCTGGCCAGGCTATCAGACAAAATCCATTAGTCAAATTATCCTCTTATATATAATTCCTGCAATTTTGAGAGCAGCTCTCTTTGCAAAAGAGATGAATTGCAAAAATCGTTCTATCATGCAATCTTTCTGAGAACCAGGTTGCTATAACAACAGCTGTCTCCATTAATGTTTCATTCTGGAGATTATAATTTCCTTGAATGGGCAGTCTGAATGAAGTTAGAAATCTTTTTGACTGTTCAAAAATTACATTTTTTATCAATAAAAAAGCCAAGATCGTTCTTGAATTCCTTCTTAAACTTACCTTGAGGATATCTTGAACTTCGCAAGGTACAAACAGATTTCGGTACTGAGAGTGTACGTCTGGAAATAGATAATTTACGATAGAAGAAAATTTATATAAAAGCTAACCTTGACGTCCATAAGCTCTCCGAATGATTTTGATCTAAGGTTTCTTGAACGACTTTTACTGGCCTAAATGAAAAGGTGCAGTAGTTTATCTCACACGTGCTCAGTGGGATTTAGGTTAAGGGCGAGTCAAATAATTCGATATACCCCACCTCATCTAAATAATCAATGACAACGTTTGTAACTGGAGTTCTTGTCCTATCGTTGTTCTGTTATTTATTTTATCAAATAAATCGTCGTATACAACCACATACTCTACTAGATGGTCATTGATATACTGTTCGGCCATTATGGTTTTATCACGTCGAAACACAAAGTACATATCCCATTAGTGAGCGGAGATTAAATCGAACTCTTCTGGATGGCACATTGCACATATCGCTATCCGGATCTCCACCACACGCTTTCAAGTCCATAATATGACATTACCTTTCAACAATCGGATATTTATAGCCAAAACTTTTTAAACGAGCTTTATAGGATAAGTGATTAGGTGGATTAGAGAGCCATGGCATCCATCCATTTACAGAGCTACAAAATGGATGAATAGTCAATACACTCCATAAGCTCTCCGAATTTTATGGACTTCCTTTTGTTTTAATTGAACAGCACCCTATAGCTGTAAAACCTTTATCGTTATAGATTTCAGATTATACGATATTTGAAAAATAATTTTTTAAAACTGCATACCATAGATGCTGGGCCATTATGGCAAAATATTTTCTATAGATTTTCTAACTTCAATAAGTGGAATATTTGCAACGTAGCTAACTATTTATGATACGGTGCATGATCTTGTGGGCAATTTTTGTCTGTTGACAATTTAAATGTTTTCAGCAATTCAAGCATGGATCTACGGGTTGAATTTGGTGGCTCCGGAAGTTTTCTTTAATTATAACTACTATTTCCTCAGCTGGTTAGCAATTGATTCCGAAGTATATATGTGCTGTATTCATTGTCACTTCCCACCGCGAAAATCATTTTATTATGGTTTATTTAACCAAACAGCGCCAACACCGCAAACTGTTGCTCTCCAAACAATTGATGACCTAAAAATGGAAATTATGTTTCCAGACTACATTGTGGAGATAACTTCGGTAATCTTGGAATTTAATTTCTTATTGGGTCACAAACAAAATCAAGACTAAAGCTTCCAAGCAATCGATATAGTTAACCCCAAGGTAAAGAATTATTTTACAATGATTTTTACTGTTTGGTAATTGGTGAAATAAAAGTGACCACTAATTGTTCATTTAAATCCTACGATTTTCGTAGAAGTGAAGTAGAACAGGAGAATATAATATAATGTGCTGGTATAATAAATGAAATTTAGTAACCATAGAAATTAAGTGAACTCTGTTGAGAAGTATTAAAAAGATGGTTATTGATGCTAACCAGCAGACCCTCGATATAGTGAAAACATAACAGAAAAATTATTGGTTTGATGCAAGGTGAACTTAATGCAAAACTACATTTAAATCGAATTTGTAGATGATAAACGTTACACCTTTTAACCTCGGTCAACTGTCATTTGAGGTCTATATGCGGTACTGAATGTTTCACCAGACGTGTCACATCCATAATGGGAATACAACCTATGAGGAATTAACCAAACACATTTTTGGTTGTTGTATTCTCCATCACTCAGGCTCAATTGGCCCCTTGTGACATCCCTACGACATGCGGCTATAGGTACGAGTTACGTGGATTCATCTGCACATTGCATAGTTCCATGCCAGCGTATCATATACTGATATGGAAAATGGGTCGGTCCGAACCTGGTACCTCCCACTCCAATTGGGCGATCAACCAAACACATACAGATATTTAAGAAAAATATAAACATTTATTAGATTATAAAAGCACTTCTTAGTAGAGTACTGTCTTACAAGGTACTCTCTTATATTATCCTAGGAAGAAGTTCTCTTAAATATTGTGACGACAAAGGTTCAAAACGATCAGTTTGAGTGAATAGTAGGGGATTGTCTGTTTAATTCTTGCTTAAATTCAAACTTGTGCAACTAATCAATCGACAGCGAGAACGTTATATTTTACGT
Organism: Tipula lateralis; assembly: GCA_963932295.1. Taxonomy (NCBI): domain Eukaryota; kingdom Metazoa; phylum Arthropoda; class Insecta; order Diptera; family Tipulidae; genus Tipula; species Tipula lateralis. The sequence continues at coordinate 52,940,891 of OZ010736.1, read as the reverse complement.
TCTATTCTGAGCTATCGTTCATCAGTCTCTTATAAGGAACACTAAACTGTTTTAGGACACAATGGCTCAGACCAGCATCTTCTAGCTGTTCAGTTGAAAATCGTTTGCACTGTTTGCGAAACAATTAAGCACAGCATATACGAATTCCACGGTGCAAACATTACAAGTCCGGTATAGCATAAGCCTGATGAGATGGATTTGTTCAAACCGTCATTCAATGACGTCATAACATGACATCGAAATAACGCGTTACATTGGTGACCCTTAAAGCCCTGTTTTGAACATTATATTACACCTCACAATACGTTCTGACACAAACTCTTAAAATTTCATCCCACCTCCTGTTTAATCTATAACTTAGAAATTTCTCATTGGCTGCCTTCTTTTCAAGGCACATTCCAGGAATTTCGTTACATGCTGCAACACAACCAAATACAGTCAATCAGATTCGTTTCATGCCACCGCAACAAGTCTTAAATCAGAAATCAGGCACCTCCACACAATTACGACATAACAATCAACGATATAGATCAAATAAATCAAAAATGTCGAGTTAAGTTCTTGTAGTTCATTATATTCACTAGCACTGTTTGCGACACGATTAAACACTTCATATACGAATCACACAGTACGACCAATCAAGTCCGGTAGCATAATTATGCCTGAATTTTTTTTTTATATTACGACTGAGTCTTGAACCCATTTATTAATTGACATTGCATATATCCTCCTCAGACTTTTCACCACAGTAGGTCTGTTGACTTTCTGGTCGCGATAAGTCCAGCGGTTTGGTTTTTTGGAATCTTCTTGATGGAGTGGTAGTCAGCATACAGCGTATGTCCAGATTTGCATGCTGGTGCAGACGTTGTAGATGTTTTATTCCATGATACTTTATTTCATCCACGACAAGCTTAATCTTTAGATTTCGATGGAGGTTGTAGTTTCGAATGTCCCGCAGGATCTTATTTTGAACTGTTTGTATGATTTTGATATTTGTCTTCTTGGCACAATCCCAGAGTTGGCTACCATATGTCCATAAAGGGTTAAGAATTTGTTTATATATAACAGCAGTTTGTTGTGGATCACTATTCCTGATTGTCTCCCTAAGAGCCAATACATTTTTCTATATTTTATGTTTAGTTTATCTCTATTCTTTTTTATGAGCTCCTTTCATCTAAGTTTAGCATCTTAAGTCATAAGGAAATATTAGAGAGAATCACAAAAAAGGTAATGCATCGGTTAAAAGATGCTGGTTTCACATTAAATCACAGTAAATGTGAGTACAATAAGACAAGAATGAAATTTCTTGGACATCCAATGGTCGTGAGATTGATCCAGATAAGGTATCAGCAGCTCATCGTTTAAACACGCCAGCTAATATCAAAGAATTACAGAGATTGCTTGGTACAGTAACATACCTTGCAAAATTCATTCCGAAATTTTCAGATTTGACAGAACCGTTGAGAAGATTACTAGTGAAGAACACTGCATGGGTATGGGAGGTTGACCAACAAACAGCTTTTGAGAAGTTAAAAGAGGTCATCACAACAACGCCAGTTCTGGGTTATATATGACGTAAATCAAAGCGTTAAAATTTCCTGCGATGCAAGTTCAGTAGCCCTTGGAGCTTGTCTAGTCGAAAATGGAAAACAGATCGCATATGCCAGCAGGGCATTGACGAAAGCCGAGAAAAATTATCCACAAATCGGCAGAGAAGCAGCCGCCATAAGATTCGCATGCATAAAATTTCATTATTATGTGTATGGCAAAAAATTGGACATCGAATCAGACCATAAACCATTTTTAAAAAACCGAATACACAGGCGCCGATGCGTTTACAACAAATTCTGTTTGATGTTTTGCCATATTCGCCAACAGTACAATACAAGAAAGGTGTGGACATGATAGTAGCTGACACACTCAGCCGTGATTGCAAAGCTGAACAAATTGACAAAAATTGGACCGAAAGCGAAGAATATAAAATCAACGCTGTAGTTGCTATGTCGGATGTGACGAAAGATCACTTAGCAAAATTGACAGAAGAAGATTTCGAATTACAATTGCTACGTAAAGTTGTCGAAGGTGGATGGCCAACTGATGACAGCAAGTTGCCAGAAGCAGTCAAGCAGTACGCAAATTTCAAGGAGGAAATTTGGTATGATGGTCAATTACTATTTAAAGCTAATAAAATTATTATCCCAACAGCTGAGCGCCCAAAAGTGTTAGCAGATATACCCAAAGGTCATCCAGGGGTGTCGAAATCACTAGCAAGAGCGCGAAGCAGCATATACTGGCCTGGACAAACAAAAGAAATCAAGGAATTTGTCGAAAAATGCTCTACATGTCAACGTACTCAAAGGTAAAAAACAAAGGAACCATTACTACAGAAGGTTTTGCCAGATTATCCATTTCAACTAGTTTCTACGGACATGTTTACGTTCAAGGGCAAAGATTACATTATTATTGCTGATCATTATTCTGGTTTTATGGATTTTCAAGAAGTAAAGTCGACAACATCGGCAGCAGTCATTTTGCAACTTAAAAAATGCTTTGCCACTCACGGAATACCGGAAACGTTGGAATCAGATGGTGGTCCACAGTACACATCAAAAGAATTCAAAATTTTCGCGTTGCGTTGGCAATTCAACCATCGCATATCATCACCACATTACGCTCGGTCAAATGGATTCGCTGAACGCAAAGTTCAAACTTTTTCAATATTTTTTTTTTACAGGATTAGCACTTGTTTACATAATGAGGAAAAAAACTTAATAAGGAAGAAATAGGCCAAATTCAAGTACTACACAGCGAAAATTATTCTCTACAAGCAATTGCAGATAAAATAGGGAGAAGTAAGACTGTTATCTTCAATTTTACAAAAAAGCCAAGAGAATATGACTCAAACAATAAATGCCGAACTGTTGAGGGCACATCTGCAGCCGACAAGCGGGCCATACTAAGGACAGCATCCAATTGCGCACTATCATGTGCAAAAATTAAAGCTAGAGTTGGTGTGGAGGCCAGCCGAATAACAGTATGGAGAGTGATTAAAAAAGCAGATCACCTTATTCGAAGAAAGCTCCAAATGAAACCACCTCTAAATCAGGAGAGGAAACACAAAAGGTTAAATTTCTCGAGACAGAATATGACATGGGCCGAAAATTGGAAACGTGTCGTTTTTTCTGATGAGAAGAATTTCTGGGTTCGAGGTTTAATTATTATTAGATAATTAGATAATTATTATTTTCACGACCTTCGAAAAGAGGAAAATTTTTTAGCAAAACATCACAGCCGGGAAGGATGTGTTATAGTGTGGAGGGCTATATCATTTTATGGTCCGGGAGATTTGTCATTTCCAACCGAAAAAATGACCGCAGCAACTTACAAGCGCATCCTCGAAGAACCATTTTCCCGCTTCAATGATACTTTTGGGCCATTGCCATGGATATATCAGCAAGATAATGCCCCTATCCATACAGCTAACATAATCAAATCATGGATATCGCTGCAAAATGTCGAGCTTTTGCCGTGGCCTCCGTATTCTCCTGATCTCATTATCATGGAAAACGTGCGGGGTTGGCTGTCTCGGAAAGTTTACGAAGGTGGTCGACAATTCGACAGTAAAGAAAGCCTTATTAAGGAGATAAATGAGCTGGCGGCTTTGGTTCCGTGTTTTTTTTTGTGGGTTGTATATTTCTTATTGTATCTGGTTTGCGTAATTTATCTTTTATTTTTTGTAGTTCTACTGCAAATTCACACCCTCTGTAGTTGGCTGGATGCTGGCCTTTACAATTAATACACTTCAGTGCTGTATTTCGGGGAACTGTGCAGTCGTTTTCTGCATGTTTTCCTGTACATTTAACACACTTTGCTTCACGGTGACAGTACTTTTGTGTATGATTATAATCTTGGCAATTTTTACATTGAGGTATAAGTCGAGTGACCTTTCTCGGTGTTTCTATTTTAACTCTGAGATTCAGGATAGCCTTAATATTATAAATATTCTCTATTTGTTCTTGGTTGTCGAAGGTTAGCATGAAAAGTGGAAGACCTCTTCTCATGATTTCATCATTTCCCTATTTTCTGATTATATTGAGTTATTATTATTTTTTTTTTATTATCTTATTGAAACTAGTCTTTCCAGACTAACCATCAATTTACATCTGAATTCTTACAAACTAAAATATAATGTGGTCACTGTTAATCCAGCGATGCACAGTGCCTGTTCGTTGGTAGGTAACTGCTCACATACTAACGAGCTCGAAGAGTTTGGTTCTTTTAAGTCTCCTAACCAAATGTTCATTATCCAGTAGCCGAGAGGCTTCCGCATTGACATGTTCCATTAGTCTTGATTCATGCTTCGATGGAAATCGTTTTATTTCGAGTTTTATATCTGGAATCTCCAAATCACGATGCAGATCACTATTACGAATGTACTAGGGAGCATTGACTATACTCCGAAGTACCTTATTCTGGAAGTTTTGTATAAGTTTAATGTTAGTATTCTTAGTGGGTTGTACTAAGCTGAATGCCATATAGCCAGATCGGCTTAAGAACCTGATTGAAAATCAGTATTTTGTTGCATATGCTTAATTTTGACCTTCGCCCAATTAGCCAGTACAATTGTCTATATTAAAGATCAAGCTCTTTTCTTTTCTTCTTCACATGCTCTTTCCATTTAAGTTTAACATCCAGAGTCAAACCCAAGTATTTAGCAGAGTTCACGTTTGGCACCATCACATCGTTTAAGCTGATTGTCGTCGGATTAATCAATGATTTATTCGTAAAGTAGACATGGGCAGATTTTAATTCATTAAGTTTGATGTTCCATCGCTTGGTCCACTGGCGAATTTCATCACTTCCACATTGAAGTTTATTCGCCGCTTCTTCCACAGTTTGCTCTGTTGATAGTATCGCGGTGTCGTCAGCAAACGTTGCTATGCTTACGTGGTCGGACTGTGGTATATCACTTGTATATAGTAGGTAAAGGACTGGACCTAGAACGCTGCCTTGTGGAACACCTGCCCTTATCTCTCTCAGTTCAGAATACTCATACTCTTCTAACGCCTTTTCTATAATGTCTGTTATTCTGTGAACCTGATCAATTGTAGATTGTTTGCATCTAAACCCAAATTGGTGACCCGGTATTAGGTCTCTACTTTCTATTATTGGTTTCATTCTCTTCAAGAGTAGTCTCTCCATTAGCTTTGATATGATAGGGAGCAGTGGTATCGGACGATACGATTTAGCTTCATTTGGCGGTTTACCTGGTTTCGGTAACATAATAACTTCCGCAACTTTCCAGGCCGAAGGTAGTTGTTTTAAAATTTCTCTCGTTATAAGGTCATATCCAGGTGCCTTTGCTGACTTCAGATTGAATTGTATTTCACTGGTAACTTTTTTTTGGGTTGTTAGAGAAATTCCACCCTCATAATTGCTGCTTTCATTTTCGATTATAATATCCGATTCAATCTCATTCCGTTTGAAAATATCAGCCAAATGGTTAGCAAATTCTTCAGCTTTTGCTTTGGATAACGAGCCATCATTTCTCTTAATAGGAGGGATTCGCATAATTGGGGTTTTTATACTTTTAGTTGCCTTCCATAGTGAGTAGTTCGTATTTTCATCAGCGGTCAATTTTCCCAGATACAAAGAAAACGATTTTTCATTTAGCTTCTGAATTTCTCGCTTAAGCTGTTGTGATTTATTATTTAGAATCGTCTTATCAGATGGACTCCTTGTTTGTTGCCATTTTCTCCTAGCTTTTCTTTTTTCTAAGACAAGATTCCGAATTTCTCTTGGGTAACTTTTACCAATGGTTTTGGAAATGGTCCATTAGTATTATTCCAAGCGGTTATCTGAATGATATCGGTGAAATTTTCTACCTCTTCTTCTAGGTCCTGAATAGTTTTTAGTCGTGTTTGTAAGTTAATCTTGTTTTCTACTTCAGATCTGAAGCTCGCCCAATCAGTTGTTTTATTGGCAAGAGTTGGTCTCGTTTCCTTTCTAATTATCTTGTCGCTTAAGGAAAGTATCACTGCAGAGTGATCAGAGTCCATATCTGAATTATCCTCTACTTCAATAAAATTTGATGAAACTTGTTTTGATATAAGAAATCCAGTAGATCAGGAGTTTTACCTGCATCCGTGGGCCAATATGTTGGCTTGCCAGTGGAATGGACGTTACATCCCATTTCTACTATTGCACGTTAAAGTTCGTTTCCTTTGGTTGTTGTAAGCCTAGAGCCAAAGTCAACATGCTTTGCATTAAAATCACCCCCTAATATAAATCTACCATCGAACTGTTTTAGGATATTCAAATAGTTCGGTTTCTTCAGGTTATATCTAGGTGGACAATACACTGATCCTATCTGAAGGCGTTGCTTGGTAGATGTAATTTCTACTATGGTAAGCTGGGTTTCGGGTTGATAATGCTGGCATTCACGGTGTTTAATATAGTTTTTTTATTATAACAGCAGTTCCACCTCTTGCTTGGTTATCCGGATGAATTGTTTCATAAAGTTGATAATCGTGAATTTTAAGGTAAGATTGCCTGGTGGAGTGGGTCTCAGATATCAGACACACATCGATATTTTGCATTTTTAAAAACGCTTCTAGTTTATGCTTTTTATTTTTAATACCGGTAGCATTCCAAGTAGCAATTCGCAGGTTTTCTTGGTATATCATTTTGACTGAGTTGATTAGTATAATAAAGCAGAATTTCTCTGCTCCAATCTTTGTAGCCTTTCAGAAAGGTTGTTTATGGCATTCATAACATTTTGCATCATTTCCATCATAGTATTCGAATGAGTAGGGTTCAAATTTGGTCCGGAACTGAGTTTTCCTGTCTCAGCTACTTACGCATATGATAAACCACCTCTTACATGATGACTAAACGATTCTGATGGTTGACTTTTTTGTAAATTCGTTGGTTTACTTAGATTATTTCTTCTTTTTTGAAGTTCTCTCGCTACCAGGCATCCTCGGTAATTTGCAGGATGGGCTTGTGCACAATTTGAACACTTTGCTGCAGTATTCTTGGGTTTCTCACAAGAAATAGTTAAATGTTTCTCAGCACATTTAACACATCTATAGGTTCGTGTTGGCAGAACTTTTGAGTATGGCCATATCGCTGACAACGTTTACATTGCGGAACTGTACGGTTACTTCTAACCGCTTCAATTTTTACACCCATATGGCACATATGTTTTATTTCATAAATTTTTTCAATATCTTCTTTGTTATCGAAGGTCAGCATAAATAACGGAAGTGGAATTCTTAGTTCTTCATCCCCTTGCTTAGTCTTTTTAATTTTGCTGACGACATCAAGGATTTTAAAACCTCTTTCACTCAATTCTCTCTTAATATCTTCTGGGTCGCATGATTGGTGCAAATTTCTAACCATAACCCTTATCGATCGTGTATGTTTATTTTCATAAGAATGCCACTGTTGCTGCGAACCGTTTAGGTATTCTGTTAGAATTCTATAATCTGTCTCGGTGACTACATTTATTTTCAGTTGCTTTGTTGTTCATCAATTTGGCTTGGAAATTGGAATCCTGTGTTTAATGTAATGACTTGTTAATGTCGGAGTAATTTGTCACATTGCTAAGTACTACAGGAGGCGGAATTTGTTTACCTTTTTTAGGTTCTTTAATTTTTTGGAATTTTACATACTTTGCTGATGAGATGTTTTTTTCGGGCTGAGTTTTGGTTTTTTGAGTTGGATCTTTTTCAGTTTTGTCTGATGAAGTACCAGCTTGATTACATTTTTCTGATATTCGCTTCCTCTTTTTGGATTTTGGTAGTAGCCATGCTGTTTCGTGTACTACTATTTCTTCTTCTTCGCTCGAATCAGGCATAGTAAAATCATTTGTTTGTGGGTGACTTTGATCTATCATTAGTTTTAATTGATGGATTTCCTTTCGTGCTTAATTCTTACTCTGCTGAGGTTCTTTTGTTTTGGCTAAGTTTTCTACAGAGAAACTTCGTGACCTTATAGGAGATCTCATCATTAGTTTACCTATTTTAAATGGATTGTCGCTTGTGCTCATGAAGTTGCCCGAGCCGACGGCGTTAGCATTCGTGTGTTGTAATGATGGACCCTTCACCGAATCCATGGGGTCAAACATCGATGAGGGTGAATTTTTCTGCATGGCCAGACTTTAAGTACTGCCGACCGATTTGGTGCAGACGCAGACCATAATGACCCAAGTTCTAGGTCATTATCATTAAATGATTATATTGAATGCATCAAATATTTTCAGGCCTTTGTTTTGCAGGTCCTTAATAATTTCATCTTTTGAACAAGTTAATGGATGGAGACCATTATGCCTGATGAGATGGATTTTTGATCCTTCATATCACACCGTCATTCAATCACCGTACAACTCCGAATTACTAAAGCAAAATCTTCCAACATAGCGTTACAATTAATGTATGGTGGACTAGACTTTGGACACGATTAAATCAATAAACTTAATTTTGACTATATATGTGGTATAGTGAACTTGATTGAATATTAAATTGTGAATGAAGCATATTATGGTTTTTATATAATATAGTAAACCTCTGTTCAAAAATAATCAGATATAAAGTTAAATTGAACCGCATAATATAACATCAAGACTAAAATAAAATAAAAATCCATCAAATTCCATTTTAATTTTATTCAGGTGTGAAATAGGCGGTTTATATTCGATTACGATGATGGTACCTTCATATTTTATACTGAATTTCTTATTATACAATCCATCCTATATATGCGCGTACATATAATTTCGTACATGATAAGAAGACCAAAGGTTTTCCAAGTAAAAGCAACAAATAACTGAAAATTAACCAGCATCAAACAAATGGACATGGTAAAAAAAAAAGAACGAAAGAACGAGCCGCGCAAACACAAAAATCTCATTTACAAATATAATTTCGATTTGATTGATTACAACAAGTTAAAGTGTGGAAAATGTGTTGTCATGAAAATACATAATACCAACAACAACAACAACAACAATGGGGAAATTCTTTATGCAAGGTTAATTTTTTTTAAATGGTGTATAATTAAATCATAAAATGTTATTGTACATAAGATATTCTGTTTGGCTTAAAAATTTATTCTCTATATACACCTCATCATGTACTCATATAAGTATACTTGTATTTTCTTCTTATTTTTCTGTTGGTTGAATACGTTTGTAATTATTGTAATCATTTACAATTAATCATTTTTGTAACAATTTAAGTGTATGTATAGACGTTACGAGCAATAAAATGACATTAATTTTTTAAGTAAATTGAAATTAATGTAATTAGATGTCTATATACAGAGTTTCTGAAAGTGCTCCTGTGTTATATGTAATTTGTCGCATATAAGAGGAATACACCTGTACCTTTCTCACTTTTTTCCACGAATAGGTTTTTGAATAGTGGTTAGAACGATTGCAGCAAATTATTGACTCATAAAAACTCGAAAGCTCTGGTTTAAGCTTTCTTAATTCGTACAACAGGGAGTGTTGGTCAGGTAGGCTGTGTGCCATCGATCAAAACAGATGATAGTCATAGCGAGAAACGTTTGTAGAATATGGCAAAAGAGATAGGACTTCCCATTGAACATTTCCAAGTATGTATAGACAACTATGCAACATGGAACCGACCATTGTCGCTCTGTATACACATTTTAACGCGTCTGTCGTCTTTCCAATCAATGGCGTTTGATAACGATTTTTTGTAAACTAAAGCAAAATAAGCAAATTTCCGAGTGCTCAATTCCGTCGTCCTTGAGTTGGTACAGGTTGATTCACGCTGTTTGGTTTTTCTGCAACGTGGTAATATTGACCTTAGACAGACACGTTCTTGAGGCCACCAATATCCACTATCGATCTTTTATATTTGAATCCGTAATTTATGTTACCAAGCATCAAGATTGGTTTATTGCTATCCAAACTTATTAAGTTTTTCACCAAACACTATTGATCAACTCCAATACGATTTGCATGGAAATTTTTCTTTTTATTGCTGATCTAAAATTTATTTGGTACCTTTTACCATCTTAAACGATATATCATAAGCAAACTAGTATATACATTACTGTGCAAAAAAATCCGGACAGCTAACGTTTTTGAATAAAGAAAAAAAAGTGCATATAGTCACTAAACAGCTCCAAATATGATGCTTTCCAATGCCTTTCCAGAATGTTCAGGTACAAATAACCGGTTACCCCTGCTTCGACAAAGGCCAAGTGACCAACACCAGCATTACTACAACAGCCTCAAACCATTACACCCTCAGTTTTATTAGGCACTTGTTAAATGCAGATATCACTGAGGCGTTAACCTGGTTTTCTACGCACAATTAGCCATCCATCTCTCACATGCAGTTTAAATTTGCTTTTGTCAGAGAACACCACGTTATTCCACAACTTCCTGGTCCAGTTAGAGTGCTCGGTAATTGATGATTTCTCACGTCCTATCCTATCACCAATTTCCCGCACGGACAGTTTTTCCTTCCATAACGCAATAATAACACTTTTTTCTTGGTCGTTTAGTTTAAACATTTTAAGTACTTTATTCGCTTTTTTATACTAAAAGCTCTTTCTCCATAAACATAACTTTAGCAACTTATACTTTCAGAGTTCGGGTGATTTACCAAATGCAATCTTAAAATTGGAATCTAAAAAAAAGCAAAAACACTAGGCAATATTTAACGTTTTTAAAGGAATTCGAACTGTCCGAAATTTTTTACACAGTACTATGTATCTCATAATATTATACAGCACAATATCTTTTAAGGACAATATTTAGGCACAATCGTTATATTATTAACATCAAAATTTAACTTGTCCAGATGTGCGGATAGCACAAATTATTTGTATATCCTTTTTTTATATATCTAATTCAATTTGTTTTGTTTTATGTCATGCTGTTAAGCTTTTTATTCTGCGACTTTCATCCCAATTTTTCCGTTCGATCATTTTAGCCGCCAAAATCATGATCCAACAGTAATTTTAAAGTATATAAGAACATAAGCCATGTAACTACTATTACTCCTCAATCGACATGGTTCTGAAAATCGAATTGTAATTGCATTCGAATACCTCAAAATCCAAATGTTGACTATATCGAGGATTAATAGAATGAAAAGAGGAGAAAATAATATCAAAAATATATGTATGTTACGGTTAAAGCCCGACATGCGGCGAATGTCCGAATTTACCGGTAAATGTCCGAATTTACCTATCCGTTTGGTAAATGTATGTTCAATCTATGTTTATCAGCAAATTTAGACTATATTCACATTTACTCTTTAATTTGTTGTATTAATAAATGATTTCGTTGTAGACCCTAGAAGGATTTCATAGTAGACTCTAGAATGATTTCCTAGAAATTTAAAGGCCAACGGATTCGGTAACTCTCACGGGCACGCGGAAGGTCGCTGCGCTCCCCCCCGTTTAGTCCTCTGAGGGGCTTTAGATTTCAACTTCGAGGGACGTAGGATTGATATAGAATCTATTAATGGATGTCGGTACACTTCGGTTCACATTTTGGTAAATTCGGACATTTACCGGTAAATTCGGACATTCGCCGATTTCGGGCTTTAATCGTAACATATATATATATATATATATATATATATATATATATATATATATATATATATATATATATATATATATATATATATATATATATATATATATTATATATATATATATATATATATATATATATATATATATATATATATATATATATATATATATATATATATATATATATATATATATATATTATAAAGAATGTGCAGGTATATAAAGCGATGCACAGTAGGTCCACCAAATAGAAAAAGGTAACAAACAGGGAATGTTACAAACTCCAGCTCATTTTCTGCTTGTATATTTGTCTATAATTATTCCATCGTTAGACAGTGTGCATGTGAACATTTGGTTCATCATTTTTTGTGAACACCTCATCAGTTTATAAGACAAAAATAGTTGTTTGGCTCTGCCGTGTGCTATCGATCGAAACAGCTGATAGTCATAGTGAGAAACGTTTGTAGAATGTGGTGCGAGAGATAGGACTTTCAACATTTCAATGTTTGTTTTGACGACTATTGCAACATGGGACCGAATATTGTCATGCTGAATTTAATGTGTTTTCGTCACTGTTCTGCGCAAACGTTTATCTTTCAATGCTCGGCTCAAACGCTTTAATTGGGTTCAACAACGATCTAATGTGATAGTATCAGCCGATCATAATAGACTATAGCATGGCCTTGATTCATCAACATTGGATTTTCGCATCGGCGTTAGACGCTTGGCCGGAATATTCCCATGATTCGATTCATTGGGTTATTGTAATAAAACCGTTTTTCGTTCCCAGTTATAATCTATCAGTTTGAACTCGTATGGCGCCTAATATCATGGCTTCTGAGTTATTCCCAGAAGTTTGAAGCGTTTTGACATTACTTGTTGAGCCACTTTCACTATATCAGATATGCAATGAATGACAGTCTCCCCATAAGTATCTGATATAGTGATTATCATAATAATTTGGTTTATAAGTTTTTGAATCACAAACAACTTAACCATGTAAGTTATAGACTCATTCAAAAGCTCTGCGGTTTAAGTTATCTTAAATGATTCGTACAATAGCAAGTGTTATTTGGAACGTTCCAAACAGGCATTTCATTGTTCTGAAATACATTATGAATATTACAACTTTCCTCCTAGCGATGTACGTTTTAAATTTCGACACTTTCAAATATTAAAAAAACATTTATGACTCAAAGTATTGTCTATCGTTCTCTACTAATTTTTCCCATCTTTCATTTGGCAGCATTAGAATCCCGCATCGAAGAAACTGGCCATCTTTTGAAATGATCCAAGAACCAATCCAATTGTTGATTTCTTCACAAAACCGGCAGTGTTGGTCAGCTAGGCTGTATGCCATTGATCGAAACAGTATAGTCATAGCGAGAAACATCTGTAGAAAATGTCAAAAAAGATAGGACCTGACAACTACTTCAACATGGGACCGCGCATTGTCATTCTGTATATACGCACTTTATCGCTGTATTGCAACCATTTGATATTCAATGCCCTCCGCCAACGAATTAATGGCGTTCGATAACGATTTTTTGTAATCACTTCAGATGGTTTAAGCAACCTAATCAGTATTCAATTTTGAATAATATCGAAACAGATTTAGACTGCTGAACGCCAGCTCATTTTCTGTATGTATATTTTTCTATAATCATTTCATCAATAGACAGAGTGCATCGAACTTCTCCTAAAATGATGAACATTTGGTTCATCATTTTAGGAGAAGTTCGTATAACGAACAACTCACCAGTTTATAAGACCCAAAGGTGCGAGAGATTTAATTGGGTTCAACAACGAGCTAATGTAATCGTTCTAGCCGGTCATAATACACCTCGACGACTTGCTCGCACCGAATACAAATCATGACCTTGATTCATCAACATTATAGGTTTGGTCGGCGGCGAATAAGCGTGGCCGGGATATTACCATGATTCGCTGCATTGTGATATTGTAATACATCAATTTTTCGTCCCCAGTTAGAATGCGTTGCAGAAATTCCTTCCGTTTTACCCTGAAACAATTGAAACAAACACCGTTCAGCATCTCTCAAATGGAAATCGTATGGTGACAAATATCATGGCTTCTAAATTATTCCCAGATTTTTGAATCGTTTTGGCATTATTTGTTGAGTCACTTCCAATGAACCGTTCTGGCAGGGTTGCAACTAATCTCGAAGCGTTCTTCCATTTATAGCAGCCTCACCTAAGTGTCTGAGAGTCATATTCATATTAATGCACAGAATTATTCACGCGAACCATGTGGATTGTTATTAATTCATCAACGAAAGATTAAGTTTTCTCTTTACACCTGAAGCGGTGAGGATGGTAGACTCTTAATTGTTTATACTTGGTCAAATTTTTTTTCTTCAAATAATTATTAAAATTAGTTTGAAACCTAGAAAGGTTACGCACACAATGTCTGAAAGCAATCATTTTCCAAACAAGTTTCTTAACCAATTCGGACATTTTCTGCGTGCCCTGCGAACTAGCCTATTGTAAGAGACATATAGTACACAAACTGAGATAGAGTAATATCGAAGGTAGTTCTCCTGCCAAAATGCACATCTTCCTCGAAGCGGTTAATACATAAGGACTTTCAAACAACTCTCTTTCCAATCAGAACTCACCAATTCAGTGTGAAGTTTACCATCAAGAGTATCACCCAGATGTTTGGCGAATTCAGAATATGTGACGGAAAGACAAAAAACAGACTTCAGCAATATTCCTTTTGAATGTTTAAGGTTCACAATTTAAAGAACGCGTTGCATTTAAACAGACAACATATTAAAGTATTTACCTTAAACCGTTGTGACTATGTCATCACCATATCTCAGTAGCAACGCCATGCCGCTGTTGCTTTAGCTAAATATATAAGTTCCTCATCAATAATCTCCTTTGGTTTTTGAACTAAAAAAGAGGAAGAACCTACCTGAGGGCAACCTTTCGACCATAGCAACACAAGACCCAATTATGAGCCGAACCCTTGAGACAGTAATTTACTGTCTTAAAAAGCCTTTTCTACGAATGATGAAATTCGTTTTATTTGCCAGTAAAATCACCTATAACGATGCATGGTACCTAGTAAATTAAGTAATTAGATATACTCTTTCTCTTGTAGTATATATCGAGGCGAACTGATTATTTGTTATTTACACTGTTATTGCAACTACTTTCATTTTCTGGAGTTTGAAGTGATTCAAGTTCCCTTTTCTAAATATTAATGATGCTCCTCTCGCCTTTTGTGTTGGATGAATATTTAACCCTTTTTGTAAGGTCTACTGTAATGTCATTATTTTTCATGTTGGATGTTGGATTCTAACCAGAACCTTAATTCTGTGATTATGCTTGTAAGTTTAAAATTTGATTGCAATATGCGCACCCTGCTTTTCACTCTAGCTTTTTTTCAGTAGTCTAAACCTCTGTGTTAGCAGTGTTTTAAATACATAAATGTGTACCAAGAACATCAATTGGTTGGTATTCTTAAGCTTCGACAAATCGCGGAACCCCTTTAATAATTTTGTTGTGATAGTACTGTTCGGCAATGCCTGAGTTATCGGTAAGACGAAGGCGCAATCTCTGGTAAGTACGGTGGATCTAATGCCTTTTGCCATATTTTGGGGGCTCAATCATGACCGATTACTCCAGTTATGATTTCGTTAGGCTGAAATAGCTAATCGTATAGATCATTTTGAACTGATCCTATCAAATGCATAGCAATACTTGAAAAACGGCGGTCACATCACGCATAAATTCTCAAGTTTGATTCTCGTCGTTGACTTAATATGCTCCTGGTGACATAAAAAGCGATTATGTGTCTAAAAGCATTCCTGGGACTGACGAAACCATATATCCACATGGTCGTTGGTCTCAGTTGAGGTGCGGTTACTATAGGGCCTTAAGCTATATAGAGAAACAATCACGTATACAAACTTACTTTGTGTTTAAATAATTGTTCACAATCACATAGTTGCAGAACCTTTATCACTCTTTCACGCTTATACCCATAGTTTAGTAATGGAAAAGATAAAACCGTTTCATTCTGGATTTTGTCTATACCCAAATATAAGATGTGCAATTCTGAACGAAATGCCTTATTTCCATAAATATATCAAATACTGAGCCGTGTCATCTATTTTCACTAACGTTGGTCACTGTGTAAGATCTACCAAGTGGAATAGTATATTGCAGAATATTTGGAGTATGTTAACTTAGAACTAGCAGATACCGATTCAAACATATTCGCGAGACTTTCAAGCGCTTACTTGAAACTTGAGTAGCTGGTGATTACAATATGTGAAGTTAAATGAGAAGCTGCAAGCACAGCTAGTGATAAGTTTATTAGGTACGTCCCTGGTCAAATCGAAGGAAAGTTAAACATTCAAAGAATGTCTTTTTATTTTAGTTATTTTCATTAGTGATGCATTTATGGGAGCGGTTGTAACAATGATACTAACTTTATTGGGGCAAAGCCAAAGGTCAATTAAACCTTTAACAAACTAGAAAGAGAAGTCAAGCCATATCATCCAGTTTATGGATGAAAAGTTAAATCCAGTGGAAATCGTTAGAATAGTCCTCACATTGATGGCCCTTTCGAAACGGGTGGTAAAACGTTTAAGTTTTATTATAAACGAGTAGTGGGAAAAATAATTCGAAGAGAGGGCGACACTTACTGCCGAAATTTTATTTTGCGCTTTATAATGATACGGGTAATGCACTGAATTACACTCCTTAACTCATTAATTAAACTCCAACTCATCCTCCTATATAATAAGACAGTATATAATAAGACTATTATATAATAAGACAGTGTGCATGTGAATGGATCGCGAAAAAAGTGAAAAAAGTTTGGGTCTTAGTGCTCAAAATAAGGAACATCCTATCGACCTATTCATAGACAGAATCTCATCTTATTCTAAGTTGATAAGATCACTGGCAAATGTTTACATATTCATAAAATATTTGCGTGTGACAGTGAGTAATAAAATTTCAGGGTTTCTTAAAGTAAAAAAAATCTATCAGCTAGGGACCACATCATAAGGCATGTGCAGGGAGAATCATGACCAGACGAAATAAATCGCCTGCAAAGAGGAAAAACTATTCAAGCAACAAGCAGTGATATACTTTCATTGGCACCATTTATAGATGCAAATGGTATTTTGAGAGTTGACATGGTAGACCTAAACATCTAGAATGCCAGTATGGTTTTAGGCATCATATATTCCTATTATACTACCAAAAGCTCATGTAATAAGCAAAAATTTAATTAGATACATCCATGAACAAAACTTATATACATCCTGGCATATCATTGATTTTGCACCTGACGAGACAGCAATTTCGGATAGTCGGGGACAGAAACACAATTACAAAGATTGTTAACAAATGCGTAATATGCTTAAAAAACAACGCCAACACGTCAAAACAATTAATGGTGAATTTGCCAATAGCAAGAATTAAAGCAACTAGACCATTTGCTTTGTGTTTTGTCGATTATGCGGGGCAATTAGCTACGAAAAGAAGCGCTCAAGCAATTTGTGATGAGCAGCTCGATATATACAGTGATAATGGTATTAATTTCGTTGGAGCCAAGTGAAAACTAAACGAGGTATACATAATTTCAAATAATAATTATAACTCTGTCGTTGCATAATATTTATCAAAAGTATAGGTGCCATGGCATTGCATTGCACCTGCATCACCTCATTCTAGTGGGCTTTGGGAGGCAGAAGTAAAATCTGTGAAAACGCATCTCTTAAAATACTACTTAGTCAAATTGAGTCAATCCTAAATTCGAGGCCACTTTATGCAACATCCATTGATGTCTTAACACCAGCTCACTTCTCAATATAGGTTCAGCAAATTTCAATATATACCTGAAGAAGAGATCGCTGAAAATGTTCCAGTGGGAAGTTCTGTTAGAAGAACATTTGCACAATTTTCAGCAAAAGACTAAATGACATAAGATGCAGGAAAACCTTAAAACTGGGAATGTCGTATTAATCAAAGAGGAAATTTTACAATCCCACAAGGGGGCATTAGGAAAGGATGGTTCAGCTGCATCCCGATCCGCAAGTAAAGTTCGGGTAGTCACACTAAACACATTAAATTCTGGACTTAAAAGGCCAATTGTTAAGTTGTGTAAACTGCCGGAACAAGAAGATAGTCAGAGGATCAGTCGCGAAAACGTATGTACATATTTTCTGGCTTAAAATTATTTAATCATTATAAAGCGAACTTCGAAAGCAAAGTGATCTATATATGAACAGTGATACAGCAAATAAAAAACCCAAATTTATACACAGTGATTATTTAATTACTGACCCGGAACTTTCCTTGGAACACAATTGGATATCCGCTATATTTTGAATTCGACGTATAATCAACGATAATTTTGAACACTTGGCTTAACTTTGGATATGAAAAAAACGGACCATATAATTGGTGCTATTTGTGGTTTGAATAATCCAGATTTCAACAGTGCATTGAACGATGCATCTGAGCCTCAACCAGGGAATTGGGCTGGCTTACACTGCAAACTAACCAGCTCTACAGAGTGTCAACGAGGCTCAGTGCCAACTGTACACACATGATTCATCATTTTAGAAGAAGATAATACAACGAATATCTCACCAGTTTACAATTTTGCAATAAGCGGCAAAATAAAATTGAAATATATAATATCATTATTCTAATTCAAGATAGTGGGTTGCCAATTAGTCACTGACTACATAAGGAAAGGTAATGAAAATTCATCTATGAATCAACAAACAAGCAAGAGAGTCACACATGATACTGCTAATAGAAAATAAGGTGATCAGTAAATCGATTATATATATATATATATATATATATATATATATATATATATATATATATATATATATATATATATATATATATATATATATATATATATTTATATATATATATATAAACTAATCAAAACTAAAGCGCAAACAACGATTGGGAATAACAATCTTAAACATTAATCACCTTTATCACTTCAATGTTATCAGAAAACAAACTTGGCAATTAGGTCCAACCTGTGAGACGGATACATCCAGTTCTCAACAATTTTTTTCCGGTTTTTACAGGCCATTGTTGGCCCGTACCGTGTCAACAATCTGACTCCAACAGTTTCGATCACCAGCCATCTCTTCATACTGTTGCAAGTACTTGGAAGATGCCAGATCGCTCTCTGCGCCTTGGAGTCATCGTCGCCGACAGCGACCTCTTCGCCTACCGAAAGGCGGTTCTCCCTTCAAAGATCGCTGTATCATTCGTTTCGAATCAGCACGCAAAACGTGACCGAGCCAGCGTACTCGCTGTCCTTTGATTTCATGCACGATATCAGGAATTTGCATTAAATTCCTGATCTATTGATTGAAAAGAACTCGGTATGTACCATCATCGTCGCGTTTTGGGCCATATATCACACGCATGATTCCTGTCTTGAATGTTAGAAGCCATCTTTCGTACTCATCCGTCAAGGTTCAACTCCCACATCCATACATGACAACGGGTCTGATCAATACTCTGTACAGCTTCAGCTTATCCGCATTTGCAAGATATATAGTTTGATTTCACCAGTGGACGTAGAGGATACAAAGCTCGATTGCCAGCGGCAAGGCGAACCTTGATATCCTCTCCCACAGTATTATCGTGAGTAATGAGAGACCCAAGATACTTGAATCTAATCACTCCTTCAAACGTGTGGTTTCCACTACTGATATCACTTGCGTCTTGGTCTCGAAAACCAGAGATCATATATTTTGTTTTGGACTCGTTGATTTTGAAGCTGAACACTGTTCCAGTGGATCTCTTTCACTCCGTTGCTATTTAATCCAATCACACAGATATCATCTGCATATACGCAAGAAGTTGATTGGATTGTCGGAATAAGAGTTTGTCCTGAGGTGTTTCACTTTTACGAAGGATGTATTCCAACAATAGATTAAAAAGTATCGGGGACAGCGCATCTCCTTGTCGAACGCCAGAAGTAATTGCAAAAGTTCTCGATAGCCTGTTCTCAACTTTGACACAGCATTGTGGCTGCGTTACTGTCATTTCAAGCGCATACCATAGCCTCTCTCGATTGAACGAGTCATATAGGCTTGCTTGAAATCTAGGAACACCTGGAACATCTGTACATCGCGAGATGTTTCGTAGTTCTTGGAAAGAATCATCTCCAGCGAAAAAACTTGATCAGTGACTGACCGATTTGGACGGAATCCTCCTTGGTAGTCACCGACAATTTCCTCCGCTAACGGAGTAATTCTTCCCAGGATTATGTAAGACAGTAACTTATATGCTGTGCAAAGGATAGCTATACCGCGATAGTTCTCGCATTTCATGCGATCACCCTTTTTGAATATTGGGCATAACGCGGCCACTTTCCATTCTTGGGGCATAACTTCATTTCACCATACCAATCAAATAAGGTCGAAAAGACAGTTCCTGATACAAGCTTGTGATACAAGTGGAACATTAAGTAGATCAGAAAGATGTTCACGCCGCATGTATCGAGTACCGCATCGACGTTAACACAGAGGTTTCCATCGTGGTTCCGAATGGCAGTTGACCGAGATCTTAAGGTATGGTGTAATTCGGTAATTCCTTAAAATAAATCAAGCGAATTGTGCTCATTGCTGAGTTGTTGTACTCTTAAGACCTTGGCCTTCCACCATTCGCGCTTCTTCTGTCTACAAATGCGTTTAGCTGTCCTCCTATCTGCTTTGTTTTTCCTTGCAATTGTAAACCGAGTCTGCGCTTCCTTGTGGGCTATATTGCGTTGCTAAATAGCAAGATGACACTCCTCATCAAACCAATCATTTTTGGCCTTAGTTTTCACTATACCGAGAGTGTGCTGGGCAACATCGACAACCGAGGTTTTCAATACTTCCCAGACACTGTTCACATCATCAGATTGGTAATTGGATCGTAAAATGCTAATGCTGACAAGATCTTGGTATTTGCGTTGCGTTTCATCATTTAACAGACCTTCACAGGAAAATCGCGTTTTATATTCTCCTGTCCTCTTTGACTTGTACGAAAATTTCCATCGCAGCTTTGCAGCAACCATAAAATGGTCACTGCCTACGAATTTGGTTGATGACCGATATGATCTCACGTCTTGAACAACCCGAGCTCGGTCTTTTGAAATCAACACATGGTCGATTTGGCTTCGGGATGTTTTACGTGAATGTGTCCATGTTTCCAAATGGATGTTTTTATGAGGAAAGAATGTACTTGCTACTTTCAGATCATGAGCGATCGCAAAGTACATCATTCTTTCCCCATTCTCGGTCGCAGTTTTGTGTCGGGAGTACGGACCTATGTTATTACATAAGTCGGACTGAGTTCTGCCAGCTCTAGCATTAAAGTCACCAATCACCAATCTGATATCGTGCTCAGGTATAGAGCCCATCAGAGTATCCAAATTATTGTAAAATGAGTCTTTATCTTGGGGTTGGCTTACATCAGTGGGCGCATGGACACAAACAATTGACAGGTTGGCTAATTTCATGTGCAAGCGAAGCTTACACATTCGATTATCGACTGCCTGGAAGTCCAACACAGCCTTTTTTACCTGCGGCCCAATGAGAAATCCAACCCCAAGATTTCCGAGGTCATCTCCACTGTGTAGCGACGTATAGCCTTGGGACACATGGTCTCCACTGTTAGGCCATCGAGTTTCTTGGAGAGCTACGAGTTCCCGCCGATACACCTTCATACATGTGATAAGGCCGTCCAACGCGCCAGGTTTTCTTAGTGACTGCACGTTCCATGTGCTGATCCTCAATCTCGTATCCGGGTACTTAAGCGGGGGGTCATTGTTATTTAGGCGGTATCCGATTTTTGGGGTTTTGTTGACATTTTCAACTGTAATTGGTTTTTTACGGATGCGGGTCGTCAGCCCAGCGATCCAACCAGATTTAGTCGCGTCCTATGACAAGCTCTGGATACTGTGGTGGTATTCTAAGGATCTCATGTTTCGTTCGAAATATTTACGAAACATGTTTGCCCCCAACCACAGGGCTACTCAACAATAAACTTTTTTTTAATTGGAAGCCGATATATTTTCGATGTTTCTCCTACTTTGAAATCATTGGGCATCAATAATCACCTGAGGTGAGGGGTATCGCAAAAGCAAAGTGCAAAAAGGAAGAGCAATAAACCGGTCAACCCTCGCTATTGATCCGGTCGTTTCTCTGAACACATTATAGGATTATAGTAAAAAAAAACCTAGGACGACCGTAATGGTTAGCTTCTCATATCATATCATATAAAACGGTTCGATCCTATATTGTGCAATATATATGTACTTTACTATAATCATGTCTCAAAGCACAAAAGATTCGTGCCGCATAGAAAGGCAATCAAATCATAAATAAATTCTAAAGCATGCATTTATAAATTTCTGTATTTTTTTATCGATACGATCTAATAAAATTCTATTAGCTTCAATAAAACAACTGTATATACTAAATAGTTTTTATATCTAATCAAATATATGTAGGTATATGCATTATTCTAAGGTGAGTGCATGAATTTTAGCAATAAACATTCTATATAGTTTTGTATTTTAAAATTAAATCTACATAAAACATGAAAATATAAATAAATTAAATTAAATTCGTTATATATATATATATATATATATATATATATATATATATATATATATATATATATATATATATATATATATATATATATATATATATATATATATATATATATATATAAATATATATATATATATATCCAGTCGTACATTGTGATGGATAAACGTGATGTATTTATTTAATATACTTCCTGGATATGATTTGCGCTGCTTGGGCTTTCTAAAGATCGAGCTGATTATAGTTGCTAACTATAAGCAACGATAGGGCTGGCATATTCTAGTGTATATATGAGGAGGTTGAAATATTGTGATCATTATCCTTTTATAAAACTATTATCACTATAGCGTGGCTGTTAATAGTTTATATGTGTATCACTTCATCAACTTCAAATTATTTAACGTTCTCTAATATCGTTGTATGTATATATAGGTAAGACGAAAATTATCTGAGCTCTTCTTTATATATTTATAAACACACAACAACAATTTATTTAAAAAAAACTATTAAAATAATACAAAAACACGAAATAATAATTTAAATTGTTGTTTCTAAAACATCAAAAACAAAAAATTGTATCACATTTCTCAGTTTCGAGTTTTTTCGGCAGATCAAAACAAAACATAAGAAACAATCTATATATAAGAAATGTAAAAGAAGTAGAATTTATAACCTCTAATTATATAAGACTCATTTGTGCAAACTCTAACACTTTAAACACCTTTTGAAGAAACTTTAACTCGCCTCTTTTTCGTCCGTTCATTCATTTTTTTTCCAACCATTTCTTGTATATCCGAGAGAATGTATATACGCTTGTGCTTTTCTTCGGCATCGTCTTGTATAGGTATGGTATATATCTTCTTGAAATATAAATTCGAGGTTTTCTTCATCGAAGCGCGGATTTCATCAAATTATGTTAGACAAAATATTATGTATGCATGGAAAATATTTATCAAAGATTTTTATCTCGTGACGATTACATTGTACTAATAAAAATTTCGGACAAAAAAATAACTTGATAAACGATGTTTGTATTGCCGATGGGCTATTTGGTAAAATTTATTATTAATATTATTATTACATGTTTTGTTCCGAATCTAATTTGTTATTTTGGTTGTTTTAGATTCAAAATTTGAATCCTTCAAAAATCAACAAATTTAACTTGAGAATCTAGCACTGCCTTAATAATAGGTATGAAACCACACTCCGGAGGAACTAAAGCAAATCAAATCGATAAATTTATCGTCATAACTTCACTGCAAAATCGCCATCTCACTGGCGTCGATGAGCAGCAGGAGCTTATTGACAAGATGGGCAGTTAGACATTCACTTCAATTGGAGCATCGAGCATTCAATGTACGTTCTAGTCACTGCTATTTCCCAGTACTGTTTGGCTGAAACAGTCTTCCACTGAACGATATATCGAGGACATTCTCTTGATCATGTAGTGACTTACGCAGGACATATAGGAGGAGATTTCATATTGATGCATGACAATGCTCGGACGATATAGTAACAAAATGTGAATCCAATTGCCCATTTATGGGGCGAATTAAAGTGTAAAGTTCGATCCAGAAATTTTGAAGCATCTCACAATGACCTCACTTTGCGTTAGATGAGTGGGATGCGAACCATTAATTTTTCCAAGTCATAATTTTCATTCGGAATATATGAGAATTCGCAGTACGATCCTTAAAGAGCGTCTTTCATAATCCAAGGAGGGCTTTCGCTGATTTATTATTCCCAAAACGATTTTGAATAAGCGACAAGAGATGAGGTTGTTTCATCTCGTGTGGAGCAGACCTTTAAAGTGATTGTTGAGATCTCTCTTAAGAGATCATACCAGCGGGCTCAGGTACAATTTATCCTCCGATAAGTTTTTTTGATGTCCATGTGACTGGCATCCATAGTGAAGTCAAATTTCATTCACACTGTCTAGTTGATTCAACGCAATAACCGTATCCAAACTAAGTTTGATGTAACTTTGTATTGGAGTCAATCGCCTTTAGAGAGGCCTGGCTATGAGAAAAGAAGGCTACTATGCAGAACAGTAACATCCCTACCAATTGGGACATACAATTCCATCTTAGCATGTACAATATAACCCGGTACCAGCCAGATAACAGCATTCTGATAAATCAGTAAAAATCAATTTATCGTTACCGGATGGGTAGCATGGGCTGTTGTAAACCCATTTGTGCTTTCCGGTTATAATTTCCCGAAAATGTGCTTCGACACCATAATGTTGTAGAGCATGTTATCAGTTATGTGCCGGTTCGGTCCTTTTCCTTCCATTTTTTCCATATTAACACTAAGTATTAACCAACAAAATGGTCTTGGTTATGCGAAATTGGTTAAGCCGATTTCAATTCGTCTTTCTGCGAGCTCTGAAGGTTTGAGTCAGTTTACTTATACTCGAGAGTATATATTTTAACAAGTATACCTCGCAAATTTTATTAACTTCAAAGCTGTCGCATTTCACACTTTCATTTCATAAGTATAATGGGTTGCCTTTTGGCATAATTATAAAAAGATACATTCTGGGCATTTTAACGATATGTTTGCAATGGCATTTATAGAAATTTATGGAAAATGGAAATGAACACCGTGGTCAAAGCTTTTTTCAGAATCTATCAAAATTTACCCACTGAGACGGTTTTATTCCAAAATCAATTCAGTAAATCACGTATAATTGTGTCCAATAGCTTTAAAGTGCAACTTTGGTTTATGGAAATAAATTGGGACAACTGGAGAGCTCAATAATGTGGAAAGCTATTTTGATGCTCAAATTCACAGTTTTGTCAGATGCAAGAGAATCAGCCTATTGTGGTATAGTTAAAAAAACTGTTCAAAATTCTTGTCACTTACACTCTTTGTAGATCAAATCCATCTCATCAGGCATAATGCTACCGGACTTTAAGTTTATACTGTACGGATTCGTATTTAATATATACGTTTAGTCGTGACGCGACAGTATACTAGAGTGAAGTGAATTACAAGAACTTTAACTCGAAATATCGATTTAATTAATTGATTGTGGCGTGAGGAGTGAGATAATTTACTATTATTTGAGTCTCTGAACACCACATACATTACTCCCCTGAAAGTGAATCCCCCTCCCTCCGTTTCATTATGATGATTAATGCCCGTAAGTGAAAGTAAATGCGTTGGGGTGGGTGCCTGAATTCAGCCCGCTTAGTGTTCCGCCCGCTTAGTGTAATAGGCTTGGTGCGAGATGAAACGAACCCTGACTGCAGCTGTGTCGCCCACCTTATTTTGAGTTTGGCTGTGTTGCAGAATGAAATAAACTTCCTGGAAATATCTATATATCCGTGTTTAGTTTACGTTATAGGCAGGAGGGGTAGGATGAAAATTAGCGGGTTCCCTATAAAACAGGGCAGTTGGGGTCACTAATGTAAAGCGTGTAGAACCTTATGTATGTTTTTGAATGGGTGTTGTGTGTACTTCGGAGTTGTTGCTTGTATCTTGTAATCCACTAGACCGGTTTCGATCTGATGATGACGTCATTGAATGACTGTGTAATCGAAAAGATATAATGTATCTCATCAGGCATATGCTTTCATACTGTGCGATTCGTATATAAACGTTTAGTCGTGACGCAACAGTACTAGTGAATTATACAAGAACTTTATTCTGGATCATTAATGGAAGATCAAAAATAAGAGCTATTATACAAAATTGTATAAACTGTGCAAAATTTTGAATACATTCTCTATTCAAGAACTCTCCGTTAACATCCACAGAAGACCAGTATCAGCTTTTCAATCAACAATTCAAATTTGTTCTGGAAGAAATATCGCAGAGACTACCTCACTAATCTTCAATAAAGACAAAAATAGCAGATACAAAAGGCGTCCATGTAGGCGATACAGTGCTGATGCAAAAACCACTACTAAATGGCCGTTTGAAACAATGACAGTATATTATAGCGTCTATTACACCATTAGAATGTACAGGTATTGTAAAATGGCGATGATAATTGGAAATTGTGGCTTTAAATCGAGTGATTCAGCATTCCAACAGGGGTTAATAGATTTTAAAATTTATGAGTCCTTGTTGGAGTGCAGAATTTATTCGCCGATCCATCTGCCATACCAGTCAGTATTATATGGCTAGCATGAAGCTATGAAAAGGAAAGATGGTTCTACTTAAATCGGATCTATAGCCTTACGTTTTCGATTTGGCTGTAAAATATTTGATTATAAAATTTAAAAACTAAATGGGTACTGTGCATTATAGTGATGATGGAACAGAGGATGGAACGTTTTTCGGTGCTGCGAATGAAGACATAGAATTTCGTATACTATCTTAATTCCGTGTCCGCTCTTTGTTTAATTAATAATGACGATATTGAGTTAAAGGAGTGTACGACAGTCCGAGCACCAAAAAACTGATTTATTGTCGTTTCGTTAAATTAAGCGTGTAAGCGTGGCTTGATTTGCCTGGAATATTTTTATTTTCTATTCCTCTTAACCTCTAAAAAGGGGTTTGAATCAACTTTTTTACGTTAAGTTTTATTTGGGTGCAGGGCGGACTTTAAGACAGTGCTAGCTACTTGTAACTGTCAGAGCTTCTGCACCCAACGCGTGGTCGTTCGAATAAAGGTTAATAGTTGCCTTAAACTTGTGCATATTATACTCCAACTGAAACTGAAAACCGGCCATCGAATTCCACTTCTTAGATGTTCGATAAATAAATTCGCGCTTTGCATCTTCAGTTCGAAGTTTCGGCAGCTTCACCGTAAATCTATGTGAATTAACCGCTCCTCGTGTTACCCGTCTGCAGAAAATTTTACATTTATCTATATAGAATACGCAGAGTTTTGCAACATCTCTGCAGTGTTGTAGGCGGTCTAGATCTTTCGTAAGTCTGGAGTTTCGTATTATTCGGATGGCACGCCGCTGATCCAGCAAATGGAGAGCAGTGTCATATGCTCCACCCAAAACCTGACAACTATATTCTATACACGGTCTAATAAAGGTTTTATATATATCTGGAGAACTTGACGCGATCTAAAAAAACCGTCCGCATCTATTGAGGAAACCGTGTTTACTTGAAACTGATTTGGCCAATGCGATAATGTGTTCATTCCATTTTAAATTTTTGCTAATCTAAACACCAAGCAAACTAATTGAATCATAGCCCACGAGAATGTGGCCTTTTACTTTACCTCAAAATGATATTCTTTTACGCGAGAATGTGCATATTTGTGCTTTTTTTAACTCCCCACTCAAATCTTGTACTCAAATCGGAATTAAGCGAAGTGACAACTTCCAGTCGTTTTCCGTTTAACTGTGAATGAGTAGGCTCGACCTCGATTGAAATAGAAGAGTGCAATGTCGCATCATTGCAGTGGATTGAAACGGAATCCGGAAACACTGGAAACGGAAATACTGTACAAAGGAGAGCTATACCGCGATATTTCCTCTTTTAATCCCACAGATATATTTCCCAGTAACCTCCATTTAATAAGATAGGACATAACTTGGCCACCCTCAATTTCTCGGGCAAAGCTTCATTTTGTCAAGTTGAGATGAAAGTTTAATTTTTAATTTTTGCAAGGTCTTACAGCTAGAATACAGGTTGAGAATCCTACGAATTAGTTATTTACGAATTGTCACATACTACAATAATTTTGTTAGAGTACAAGATTAAGTTTATAGTGAGACGTATACTGGTCGTACTATTGGATTTCATAACAGGGATGCTAGACCTGAACTATACAGTTAATGCTCATTGTGGCATACAAATTTATTTCTTTGACGAAACCATCATTTGTATTAAATTTTTTTTTTCTTTTTTTTTTAATCCTCTTGGGAGTTGCCATCATCCACTTCATCACTTTGGTACTGTCATGTGTGAACATTCTGATCTTTAAGTCATGTCTACTAAACCACCGCCATGTAGTAGTTAGTAGATTAGCTCACAGTGTGGTGACTTAAATTAACCCAAAATGGAGAATGACGAAGGATTGACGTATAGCCTTGAGATACCACTATTATTTGGTATGTAGCCTGGGCCTTTATATAGGAGTTTAGATCAAAGTATTCTTCCAAAAATGATATCTTAACATACGAAAATGTCATATTTTCATACATACATATTATTTTTTCAATTTGAAATTATACATGTGGACGGGATACGAGTATAATAAATAGAATCAAATGAAAATTGTAATAAATTTTCCACAACCACTTAATTTATTACACAATCAATTTGATTTATAACTCATTTACAACAAATTCCATTATATTACAAACACACATATGAAAATAATCAAAATACATAGTTGCTAAGTGTAACTATATACAATAAATTTTCCTTGTTTTTCAACATTTTCCCAAATAAAATATTTTATTATTATATTTTCATCTCCCCTATATACCCCTATACTATACGCCTGGAATCATATATGGATATATGTAATCAAACCACAAGGATGGCTTTTTGATTCTATCGCCCTTTTCATGAAAATCGTTGAATTTTCATTTTCATACCTACCATACATACACACACACACATGACATCGATGATGATGTAATAAAATACAATTGGTATAATATAGAAACAACCGACTAGGTGTGAGGGGTGCGGATGAAAGACTAATCTCTATACAAATATTTATGAGTTCTTAAGGAAATATTTTCGTTTCGGTCAATAAAGCAAAAACGTGTTAGATTTGAAAACGATTTCTATTAAGTCGTTACAATAAATTCATTTTTTATTTTGGCGATGGTGTGGGAATGGAATGTTCAGCGATATTTATATAAAGTATACTACACTCCTAATTACTCAGAACTAATCAATTGGATTTTGTTTGTCCAGATGCTGTGTCTTCATATTAATGTTATATACCCTTATGATTATGACATCGATTGTTTTTACATCCCGAACCATATCAGGAGTTCATAAATCATGGAATGGATAAACTGGATTGCAAAAAGTTAATCCCAAACATTTAATTGCAGCAGAGAGAAAAGTTGTGAGTTCGCTGCAGACCAACTACGGTAGAAGTCATCCGAACCTCGGCCCTTCCCGGTATAAGAGTCGATTGAAGCAACCTGTGGCATATGATATGACATGGGTAAGAAGTGTGATTAAAATGAACCTTCGTAATTGTTATCCCGAGAAGATCCTGAGAATGGCCACATGATAAACACGACTTGTGCTATGAACATTATATCCTTAGGGTTGTGGTTTGCGTATCAACGTTTGTGTGTTTAAACTACAATGGCCTCTTAAATGGATATTCAAGGCTGTGCTAGTTCTACATACCATCGGAGAGAGCTAACTTAATTCATCGCTTAACAACATCGCTTTTGTTCTGAGTCCAATTCAGAAACCATCCGACTAAAGAAGCAAAACACCGATAACTAAAGCCAAACATATCCATAGTCAATAGGGAGAACCATAAGGTCTACATCTACACCTTGGTCTGGATGAGCCGTACAGATGACCAGCCAAGATTGAGCACTTGAGCTCCAATCTGTTCTCGCTCTCAGTAGGTTCAGTATAAACATGGCTGAAAAAAGATTAAACATGGTTCTATAGAGAAGTAAATGCCCTTCACTATCCCCCCTTGGGTGGAATATATGGGGTACAACTCACGGTCCTCATTCGTATCCATGAAAAATTGTAATACATTAGCGATGCAGCAAATGGCCGAAGGTATAAAAACAAATGATAACCGATTGAGAAAGCATGAACAGGATGAGAGAAAATTGTAGCCGAACTAAAAACAATGGAAGTGGAACAACGTTTAAATCGTGATATAGTTCTAGAAGTATTGGAACAAAACGAGAAGAAGGTGAAATGTTTATTTTTGGTAGATCCAAGATTTTAAAAAATTCGAACGAAAAACCAAGAATCTAAAACCCTGCGATACTGTCCAAATTACTCGACTAATTAGTACAATTAAACTAAACCATCTCATTCAATTTTAAAATGCTGTAGATATGCTACAAAACGTTCCTAATTATGAACGAGAAGACTATGAGAGAATCATGTTTCCCGTCTAGAAGGAAATCACAAATGGGCATTAGATCGAATGAAGTTGAAAAGGTCAATGCCAGACAATGGCATGATGATGAACAAGATGATGTTTCAGAGGTTTGCAGCCGATATCGACAAGTAAGTTTATCTCGGACACTGCAACACGACTAGAGAAAAACGGAACAGATCATAGTTGACTAATTTAACGATGGCATACGGGATTCGAATACGAACGGTAGTGTTGTCAAAATCTTCATTGGAAAAAGTTATACTTGCTTACTAACAAAGTAGACTGTAAACGATCAAGCCAGCATTCAAGATATTGCGAGTAAAATTGGAGCCAGTGGTAGGTCAAAAGCCTACAGAAATAAGAAGGTATTTACATTTACACGTAGCTGTAATGGATAATCAATTTTGACATAAAGTATATCGGTTGGGTATCGACGACATGAAGAGAACGGATTCGTATAGGATTGCATGAAGGAGAAACTGTGAGTTTGGTAATCGGGTTACCACTCAAATTGAACAGCGGAAAACCAATCGAACGGATGGTTATGATTTATCATCGTTCCAAGCTATGTCACCACAGTTAGTGTATTAGAAAGGATCATTGATCGAAAAGTGTGCCGAAAAGATTAAGCACCATGGATGATTTATGAGCGAATGTGACCCTGGCGAAGGAGAAAAAGCCTTCGCAGAGTTTTGTACAGAATTCAAGTAGTCTGACAAAAGTTCAATATCAGGATTGCATGAACGGTGAGAATCAATTTACGGGCCTTAAAAGTACAGTCGAATAAAAAACAAAGAATACCAACAAAAGTGGAACTAACTTAGATGAACCTTACAAGATAAAGAGATGGTTTGGATCCTATTTCAAACGAATAGGTGTAGGAAAAGGTTAGTATCACAACCTACCGTGGCCCCTATTAGAAATAATGTAAAGCTCACATTAGGTGTTAAAAAAAACAATAAGTATTAAAATGAGAAACTCATTGGGCGGAGCTTAAACAAATTCGACGAATCAAAACTAATCTGTCAATATAGAAATTTCTACAAAAAACCTGGAAACTAGTATTGTCATCGTGTATAGGATGTCCCAATAACCGGATAAGATTTGACATATCGGTTATTTTGGCTCATGGCAACACTAATGTCAATTTTTCTTTGACAGAAACTCAGTCAATTCGTCATCGTGCATGTAAAATGAACATCAGCCGGTCTTCCATGCAACCAATTCTGGCGTAAGGATCATGGTTTGTTGTCCTATAAAGTTCAATTAGTCCAGAAATTGAAGCTCCATTACCATCCACTCCAACATCAATTCGCTGTGTGAGCCTGCGACAAACTCAAAATTGATAGAATTTTGCTGAAAAATTAATCTTTCCGGATAAGGCGCATTTTACATCTCGGTGGGTTCGTTTACAAACAAAACTGTCGAATATGGGGATCGGACAATCCACAAGGATATGTGGAAAAGCCAATGCATCCATTGCGTATTACTGTTAGTCGCGACTTGTGCCGTGATCGTTATGGTTAACGAAATCAACTACCGCCACATGTTAAAATCTTTTTTGTGGCCATACCTTGAAGATATTGGTTTGGACAACTTTTGACTCCAGCAAGACGGTGCGGCATGCCACAAATCAGGCTTACAATAGTGAAACTAACCTAAATTGGCCGGCAACGATCTGTGATTTGACACCTTTGGATTTTTATTGGTGGGGTGACATAAAGGATGTGTTATACGGACAATCCACAAACAATAGAGCGTTTGAGAGTCAATATTGAAGCAACCACTGCAGAAATAGATCCGCACACATCAAAAATTAAGAGTTGAATTGCTATTAAATCCAGATATTTTAGTTAAACTCACATTCCAGTGATCGAACTCAATTTCTCGGATTTGAAATTAATTTGGACTCTCATGCATGTATACCCACATACATATATTATGTTCTCAAAATATAGATTTAGAATTTCCACGATTTCACGACTCGTGATATAATTTGTGCAGCGGAATCAACACGTCTTTATGTATACATGTATAGACGAGCGCGGTAAAGAAAAACCTTTGTTGTTTAAATGAAAATTATTTTGAAAAATATTTATACAGCACAAAAAAAAGCTAACGAAGCATAACAAATTTCAAATTATATATTCATTTTTGTATTTATATATTGTATATGTACATAAGTATAAGAAATTGAAATTATCTTTATACGAGATATCTGTTTGGAAAAAAAAAATCTGTTGTTTCGTTGCAAACAGCACAAAATTATATTTTGATTTGCTTGAGAAATATAAATTTCAAACTGTCTGAATATAGCAGAATAGTTTATCTCTTAACTTTATAATTCTTGTATCCATAAAATACCTTTTTTGTTATATGTTAAAATTTGACAATTTTATAGTTTAATTTGATAGTTTCATATACATATTATATATATATATATATATATATATATATATATATATATATGCTATTGTGATTTTGAATTGGCTTTTATAATTATCTACACATGTAACTGAAAATATATTGTAATTACAATTTAGTCACGGTTGTTACTTATTTAAACTACCAAGTTATGGAAAAAGGTTATATTTTATGTCTTATTTCCTCGAGTCTCTTTAATCATTCATAAATAATACACTCTTTCTTAAGATTCCAAGTTGATAAAGAATTTATATTTTTCTTATTCAGAGACTTAGATTGACAGTTTCCTCGAAGTCTGTTTATGGATACGGGTGTTCTCTGATGGTACCTATATCTCCATTGTCGTAGTGAAGTTAAATGGCTTATTGTCAATCATAATCCAAATTTTAACACTGGTTAATCAACTCTCTTTCTGTCTATCTCTATCTCTATCTCTATCTCTATCTCTATCTCTATCTCTATCTCTATCTCTATCTCTATCTCTATCTCTATCTCTATCTCTATCTCTTTCTCTTCAAAACCTGTGAGTAATAGATCTGCTAGTATCCCAAATGAACATCAAGATAATAACACTAAAGCAAGAAAAGTCAAATACTTAACGGAATATAAGAGGAGCCCAAATTTGAACCTTTCACTGATAAGGAACCTAAAATTACTTAAAAAAATCCTAGTAAAAGAACTAAGAAGGTTAAAGCTAAGTTCTAACCAGAACAAACAACCGAAAATAACGAACTTCAAACAGCAGTATAGTAACTCAAAAATTCAAACTTTAATCAAATTCTGTAACCAATAAGAAGTACAACATCACTACATAAACTGAATAGTGAAAAATACCTGTGGTGCACATAAAAAACGACAAATATTAATCCCATAAAAACGACAAATGCTAATCCCATTTAAGCTCTCATTTACAACAAATCATTTGACATTTCTCTGTGAAACTGCCATTTTTTTGTATTTATGAAAATTTTAAAAATTAATGTTATACACATAATAAAAACATATCATTATTAACTTAAAAATGGATTCTGTTGCAATTTATTTCGAATGTGATAGCGATGAAGAAGAAACATCTGTTAGTAGATACCGGCAAATTTGGGATAAATCAGATATTTGCACTCTTTCAGACAGCATGTAAGTATTTAATTTTATACGTACATTTTCAGATTTATTAGTTTGTTTAGACTTTCAAACGATTTTTTGCCGAAACGATCAACATCCATTCCGAACGTAACCAAAAATGCATTCACGCTTCGGTTCGTAGCTCAAGGGAGCTACCAAACAAGTGTGGAGCAAAATTATTTAATAGGCATGTCCCAATCAACTGTGCTTCGCTCCATTAGTTTTGTCTTTGAGTAGTTACCGTCAATAGTTGCATCGACAGCATAACAAAAGTTTTATTGGCTGCTTGATAAATATTTATATAAATTATTTCGCTATATAAGAGTATTTAACTTTATTTGTTACAACTATTAAGAGACTCAGGATATCCTTTGGAACCTTGGTTGGTTACTCCATTTAGGGCAGCCGCCGAAGGAAGTAGAGAAGCGGCATTTAATACTACTGTAATTCGAAAACACGGAATATTATTGAGAGGTGCATTGTTTAATTAAAATCCGATTTAGGTGTCTATTGGGTGCCCGTGAGCTGCACTACACTCCGAAAAAGGCTTCACAAATTGTAAATGTGTGCACCATGCTTCACCTTCACAATATGTGCTTACATTATAACGTTCCATTTGAGCTGGAAAACAAAACAACAAATTTAGAAGTTCAAGTTTTTAATTCACAAGACAGTGAGGATCCAGAGAATGTCTTAGCTAGACGAATAAGACAAAATATTTTAAGCTCAATAACATAAGTTTTTATGTTATTAAGCTTAAAATATTTCTAATCTGCGTTTCTCTCTCAATTTAAATTCCTTTTCTTTTATTTCCAACTGTCTTTCTTTAAGCTTAATCTCTTGTTTACGTAATTCTATCAACTTTTCTTTAAGTCGAACTAGGCGCTACAAGGATTTGTTTGTATCGGCCTTGAATTATTCAGAGAGTCTAATATAGTACCAACATTTTCATGAAGATCCTTTTGAATTTTGATTTGATTTTCTAACAGATTATCTCTATTATTTCGATTTTTATGTCTGGGAGTATGTATATCTATATTAGATACTGTTTTCATTTTCATTATTTTTTGTTGTGTTTGGAGGTGAATCTCTATTGATAGTTGGTTGTAAGTCCAAGTTGTTGTCTCCAAGGTCCATTGCTCCATCGATTCCTTCAATATATGCGTTAAGGTTTATTAATTTTATAACAAGCTACCAGAAATAATAATTTTGTTTAATTTCATTTGTTTTTTTTATATGAAATTTGAAATCCGACCCAACTTTTTTCCAGAGGTCTGGATTTCTTAATTTCGGTCCATGAGTATCTGTTATTGAATAAATTTTCAATTCATGAACGTACAAAATCTGCTCGATCTCGTATTGCCCGATAGACAAATAACTTACAATATTATAACGGAAATCGTGTCAATTTTCATAGTAAAGGCCAACGACAGCATGATTTCGCTAAATATCAGTTTCGGAGAAGATTTCTAGATGGCATACCAATGCGTTTTAACGAGAACAATATAGATGACACGCGAAGTAATTTTTTAATGAAATGATATAATTAAAAAAAAAAATTTTGTTTTATTTATTTATTATTATTTATAAATATAAGTCCATTTACTTCAAAAATTTCCAATTTCGATTATAAAATTAAATATTTTTTTTAGATTTTAAATTTTGGTTTCTTTAATAATTCGTTGAATATAAAAAATTTCAGTTAAAAAATGTAAATATTTCGTTCAAACACTACTAGTGCCATATTTTAATTTTCACCAGAATTATATCATGTTGGCAAATGATATGTCAAATTGTATTTGTAAACAAACAATCTAATAAAGTGAAAATGACATCGCAGCCGGCAACTAAGTTCTCCGTTTTGATTACAATTATTGTTAATCTAATTTAAATATTAATAATTCTACAGCAGGCCCATTGAGTTTGAGTAACTTTCAATCGTATCGTATACTGAATAGTGAACGCAAATATTCTTATTATTTATGCGTTTTGAAAATAATGCGAAATATTTTCTTAAGCGCTACAACAACAATTGCTGATATATAATACGATTCAATCTTACCTTCCAGATTTGTTGGCATTAAATGTTATTAATTTTTGTTTTATTTGTTGGAAGTACTATCGATTTTGTTACAAGACGTTTGATCCTGTTGGTAGCTGTTTTCACCGTTGCAAATCGCACAATTCCATCGTTTCCTGAATGTATTTCAATAATTCTTCCAATCAACCACTGATTTGGTGCTAAGTTGTCGTCTTTTATCAGCACTACAGTGTTGATATGTATGGAAAATTTTTCTGATTTCCATTTGCCTCTTTATTACAATGTGTTGAGGTAATCGGAAGACCAGGTCTTCTAAAAGGACTGAATACGTAGCTGGATATTCTGCCATCTGAATAATTTCTTAATAGGTATATTGGATAACAGTGGCTCAGGCACAGCATGTAGTAGTTCTCCAATTAAAAAATGTCCTGATGTAAGTACGTGCTCATTAATTTCGTTACCAATTCTTCATAAAGATCTTGAATTTAACAATCCTTCAATTTTCGTTATCAAAGTTGTGGCTTCCTCGAAATTAAGTTTAGCATCGTTTGTTGCTCGTCTTAAATGAAATTTAACAGATTTTACTGCCGCTTCCCACAAACCTCCGAAGTGTGGTGCACAAGATGGATTAAATTTGAATACTATTCCTTTCTGTAATATAAAATTAGATATTAGTTCATTGGTTTGCTGTTGTAAGATTTCACGTTTAAGCTTTTTTGTTCATTATTAGCTCCAGTGAAATTTGATCCATTGTCTCACCAGATTTAATTGGGTAGTTCTCGACGTGATACAAATCTCGATCGTATCGACGTGATACAAAGCAGCAAGAAAGGAGTCAGTATTGAGACTGTTAACTACTTCCAAGTAGACGGCTTTTATGGC
This sequence comes from Tipula lateralis, assembly GCA_963932295.1. Classification (NCBI taxonomy): domain Eukaryota; kingdom Metazoa; phylum Arthropoda; class Insecta; order Diptera; family Tipulidae; genus Tipula; species Tipula lateralis. Next base: position 52,904,177 of record OZ010736.1, on the reverse strand, counting down.
AAGCCAAACAAAGACTGGGACGTATGCCTTTGTTAATGAAGCATTTCGGGTTTGTGACGTTTTGATATATATCGGACCCAAGTAATCTACTCCTGTATTTAAGAAAGCTCGTTGTTTTTGTACATATTTCTGACGGTAGACTACCCAATTTTGGTAACGATGAACACCTCAATATCTTATACAGGTCACACAAAACTTATTATAGCGTATATTGTATCTGGCACCAATCATCCAATATTGTTGTCGCACTAAATTCATCATTAATGCATTTCCAGAATGCAAATTTATGATATGAATTTCCCAAATTATTAGTTGATTTACTGCATGATTGTTTGATAGAATTATTATGGGTGTTTGACCCCATAATTGAGATGCGAATTGCTAAGTCGTCCCCCTACCTTAAGAATTTCTCGAGAGTCTATGAATGGATCTAGGGCAGATATGACATTGTTGGACCCCAATGATTGATTTCGTTTGAGTTTACCCATTTCGGTCTTGAAGCTGGAAGATTGGGCTGCTTGTTTATGTATAATTCAGCCGTGCTATATTCTTGATACGACAATATATTGGTATTCGGTATTTCACACTGTGATTTTTGTAGTTTACAAAACCGGAGTATGTATCCCATTATCTTTTTATCTTAAACCAAAAATAATGGTTCCTATAATTAATTGAAGCAACCAGTGGTTTAATCTCAAAATTAATTTGGATCTTCTCCTCTGCTTATATGATCTGCCGGATTTTCTTTCGATACTACATGACTCCATCTTTGTCTTGATAGGGTATCTAGAATTACACTTGTTAGAAATAAACGTTTTCCATCTGGCTGGGATATCTGATAGCCAGTACAATACGATCATCGAGTTAATCCAAGCGTATATATTTTTATCTTTAATATCGAATATGGTTTTGCTATATTTCACCAAATGTGCTAGATGCACGGTACCACAAAGTTTATAGCCTTGGTAATTTTAGCTGTTTAATAGGAGCTACCTTACCTTTGATCACTGGTTCTTATATAGACTAACGCACCGTACGCTGATTCTGAAGCATTACAAAACGTAAGTAGCTGAATGGAACTAGGTTGAGCCGAGTTAAATACACATCGCAAGATTGACTGCAGATGTGGCAAATCTTGATAAACTTTTTTCCATATGCAAATAATATTGTTGGGTACTTGATCATTCCAGTCTGTTATGGTAAGTCATAGTTTCTGCAATAATATTTTAAATGTAATTATAATAATATACCCATCCTACTGGATCATATAATTTTGAGCTTTCAGAAAGCATTTTCATTTTGGTTCATATCCGTCAATTGCTATTATTTTTAGATTAAATGAGAAATCATCTCATTGCGGGTACCACATAATACCAAGCGTCTGAGTGTCTCAATAAGCTATGGTATATCCTTAACATCTGCTTCTAACGATTTCAAAAAATCAGATGGTTCTTGGGGTTGGCTTATCTCAGTGGACGCACTCATACAATTTACAGGTTGGCTAATCTCATGTGCAAGCGAGGGTTTCACATTCGATTCTCGACTGCCAATGAGAAATTCCACTCAAGATTTCCGAGGCCATCTCCTCTTTGTAGCAACATTTGTTGTTTTTTACGGATGCGGGTCGTCAGTCCAGCGATTCAAACAGATCTAGTCGCCTCCTACGACAAACTCTGGATACTGTGGTAGTATTCTATAGGCCTCAGGTTTCGTTCTTAATATTTACGAAACATGAATACCCCCATCCACAGGGCATAAACCAAAGGAGCTTGAGTGACGAGCTTGCCAAACGGAAAGCTTCACCAGCAGACATCCAATACCGTAATACCAGTAGTTGTATAATATATTGCTTCTTTGAATCAAATTTCTGTACATATGTATATACGAGTACGTAATCGATTTTAGGCCAAAGGTTACGATGTTAGAACTCTTATCGAACAATTTGATCAGATAATTGACAGACAATATTAACAAAGTTTTTGATCATCACCACAAACGATCAAAACAGCAATAATTATACAAAAGGAACCATAAAACTACCAAAAAAAAACAGATATCATTAACCCGTTTAAGATCATCAAACACAACTTAAGTAACATAACTAACACGGTTTTTGGTATTTTAAATTTTTTTTGTTGGATTTAACGATCTATAAAAAATAATAAAAAGCTGAAAGGTATGACTTTCAAAAAGAAACTAATATTTTGACTAATTGCAATAATTATAGTTTTTTTGGTTTATTTGTTTGTTTGGATCTTTTATTTATTTCGGTGTTTTCCTTACTCGTACTCGTCCATTTAAAAGATGATCGTTATAATTATATTTAAAGAGTAGATCAACAAATACGCATACATTATATTATATACACAGATGCTCGTATATAATACCGCGCGATAACCGGGCTAATATTGTAGAGGCATTTTGAATACATAAAGTAGTTCCATGTATATAACTCCGATGCCGCTCCAATTTTAAAGCCATAATTCACTTAATTCGAACCTCTCAAGATGTTAATAATTAAATTAATTTAAAAGAAACACACATTTGTTTTTAAACTATAACCTTTCAATCATCTTAAAGAAGTAACAACGTGCACATTATATTTGTATACCGTATACGAGGGTGGAGTGAGAAGTCTGGTAAAATTGCAACAGAGAGCGCCACAATCGCAAATCACGTGTGTTAACTAAAAATTATTTTTGCATGGAAAAACCATTACGCTTTATAAATATTATGGGGACCCTTTTTGGAGCGGTGGGTACCGGGTCCAAAAAGGTATTTTCACCATCGATCGTTTGGGCGGTGCGATCGGTGGTACGAATTAACTCATTTGAAACCATTTTCAGTTTAGAATCAATAGGGTGTTCCATCTGGACGTTTCGGCCATTATACATTATACATATATGTCATGATCTGTAATTTTTTGTTTCATTGTATTCAGTAATGTTTAGAATTTCATCATGGTGAGATATATGAAAGAACAACGTTTACAAATTATTCAGTTTTATTATCAAAATAAAATCTATCAAGGCTATCAAGTCGCTGGAAGCAGTGCTGTTGAAGTCTAGGGTAGCATTAAGCTGTCACCTGTCCCCTAGCGAGACGAGTGAGCATTTCAATACTAAGATTATCTGAGTCCCCGGCCACTCTGACGTAAAGAGTGCAGGGCAAACGAACTAGCTAGGCAAGATACAACTCTTCAGCTGAAGCCTGAAAGGGCCAATGTGGGGAGGCCTACAGCGGAGCTTAGACTGGCTTTGAGGAAAAAGGCAGAAGCTTCAGCAATGGAGAGGTGGTCTAACACCCTCACATGCGAGAGAGCGAAACAAATGTGGCCAAGGCTGGATTTGAATCGCTCCAGGACCTTAATCTCTCTGGAGAGGAGAGATCTAAGAAGAATAGTAGGAATATTAACGGGGCACTGCCTTTTCGGTGAACATGCGAGAAGGCTGGGTCTAGAAACAAATGACTTCTGTAGAAGCTGCATGGACGTGGAGGAAGAGACGCTTATTCACTTCCTGTGCTCTTGTCCTGCGCTGGCACTAAGAAGACATTTACACTTAAGTATAGGTATGTAATGCATAACTTTTCAGATCTTGCAGACATTAAGGTGCGGGATATTTTACGCAACATTAGTAGCTCAGGATGGTTCCAATAGAGTGTTAGGGGTATTAGGGGACTAAGATCCTGTGGTATCACAACGGACCGGCAACGGTCTAAGTGTGCGTTAGCAGCCACTCAAACCTTACCTAACCTTACCTAACATAATCTATTATCAAAATAATCGTTCTCCAATCGTTCGCGCTTTTTCCATTTTATAGTCGTAATAATCGGCCAAAACTGTCGATTCTGGTGCGAAAGAAATCCACAAATTATTCATGAAAAATCATTACATGCACCTAAATTGACAGTTCGGTGTGGTTTTTGGTCTAGTGAAATCATCTGTCCGTATTTTATTCGAAATGACGCTAACACCGTTTCTGTCAATGGAGATCGGTATAGATCGATGATAACTTTTTATGGCCGCAAGTGCAACAATTGAATTATTGCGAGAAAAGTTTGAAAGTTCAATTATTTCAAGAAATTGCGAGAAAATCGGGTTCATCGAATTCGTACCTGCAGAAGAAGTCGTGGAGGCAATTTGATTGATGTTTTATTCAGAACTTAATGGTATCAATTGTACTGCACATTAAATCAAAAACATTTCAATTTCCTTTAGAAGTAGAGTGGTTTTTTTAAGAAATCATATCACTCTTATTGGAAAACTCTATATATGCTGCCATGGAGCTATGCAATGTGCAGATGGTTTCTACGTAAAATCGGATCTATAGCCGGAACGTCAAGGAAAAGTGAGAAGTCACAGTGGGCTAATTGAGCCTGTGTGACGAATTACACAAAAAAATTAAACAAAATCTATATTTAGTGACTTACATAAATATAGATCTATATTTTAGATCTATATTTAGTGATCTCTTATCAAATTTAATTGTAACTGTTTTAGAAGCACCATCTGTTAAAAAATCTTCTTACTATTTTACAAATAGAATTTTTGTGAAATAATTAACTGTGTACAATATGTTTTCGACTGTATACTGAATGTGGCTCGGATGAAAGTAAAACATTCCCTTCTAACCTATAACATGGACAAGAAAACTAAGAGATTTTGCAAACCGTATCTACCATATTTTAATTGGTAATGAACAAAGCCAATGCCGACCATCTTTTAAAATTTTTTACAAAATTGGTTAAATATTGCTCAAATAAAGCCAGAATAATGGCTGTTTTTGAAATGCTAAACAGAACCTCTAAAATCTGATGATATGCTCGTATTAAATTTTATGTAGTAAATACTCAGTTACCAAAAAGTTAAAAGTCCTGGAGATTACTGAGTTTTTTCACATAATCATAAACTGATCTATCGGATTTTTTTGTAACGAAAAAGATTGATTGAGATCATCAGAACATTTTTAGCATTTTAAAATAGATGGCACTGCGAATATACTTTTTACATGTAATTTACGTTTAATGTAATTGACGCTGTTTTTTTTACATATTTTACCAATTTTACCGATTTTCGTTGTATCAGCATATCTGATGTCGAACGTTCAGGACGCCCAATTAAAGTTAGCACAAACACAACGTGTGCACGAACATTTGTATATAAAAAAGTAGTCCGCGCGTTGGGTATACCGCGGTTGCTTACAATCAACCAAAAATGTACACGTCTGACAACTTCAGAGGTAGGTTTGGCAATGTTAAACCGAAATAAAAAGGATTTGTTGCCTTGTTTTTAACTGTGGATGAAGCATCACTATATATACACTGCTGATTAAAGACAGTCTTAAAAGTGGATTTCTACTGGCAAATCTGTGCCGAAGAAGGTTAAGGCGTTTTTTCTAGTCAAGAAGGCCATGGTCATAGTTCTCACATTGATTAAAAGTACTGCAACTTATTGGACAGTTTCAACGACGTTTTGAAAGAAAACGACCGCATTTGGAGAAGAAAAAAGTTCTCTTCGAGCAACACAATGCACAGGTGCAAAACGCTTAGAATTGCTTCCACATCAAGTATATTCAACAGTCAGAACTTCATGCGAATATTTCCTGTTTCCGAACTTGAAGAAATAGCTCAGCGCAAAGAGACTTGGCTCTTATGAGGAGATGATCGATGCAACAAACGTCTGTTTTGCAGGCTTGGAGAAATCATATTATTCGGAAGGGATCGAAAATTGGTCACATGTGTAGTTGTAATGGCAAAATCCATAAATTATGACTCGAATTGCTTCCACATCCGCCATATTCTTCTGCGTTAGCCTCCTGCGACTATTTCTTGTCTCCGAACTAAGAGAAATTGCTCAGCAGCATGAGGTTCAGTTCTAACGAGGAAATCATCGATGGAACAAACGCATATTTTGAAGGGTTGGAGAAAGAAATCGCATCATTCGGAAGGCATCGAAAAATTGGACACATGTGAGCTTCCATGGCCAAAATCCATAGGAATTACGTTTCTAATTGCTTCCACATCCACCATACTCTCCAGCCTTAGTCACTTGCGACTATTTTCTGTTTAAGAACTTGGAGAAATTGCTCGGCGGAATGATATTCGGCTCTAATGAGGTGTTGATCGATGCAACAAACGCCTGTTTTGAAGGATTGAAGAAATCGTATTTTACGGAAGGACTCGAAAATAGGATACGTGTGTAGTTGCCATGGTCAAAATCCATTAATTACGTGTCGAATTGCTTCCACCTCCATCATATTATCCAGTCTTAGCCTCGTGCGACTATTTCCTGCCTCCGCACTTGGATAAATTGGTCGGCGGAATTATGAAGAATTGGAGAAATTGCATCATTCGGAAGGGTTCGAAAAATTAGTCACGTGTGAGCTTCCATGGCTAAAATCCATGAATTACGTTTCGAATTGCTTCCACATCATCCATATTATCCAGTCTTAGCCTTCTGCAAATATTTTCTGTCTCCGAACTTGAAGAAATGGTTCAGCGGAAAGAGATTCGACTCTAATGAGATCATCGAAGCAACAAACGTCTATTTTGCAGGTTTGGAGGAATCATATTATTCGGAAGGAATCGAAAGCTTGGACTCGAGTGAACTTACATGGCCAAAATCCATGAATTATGTTTCGAATTGCTTCCAGATCCACCATATTCTCCAGTCTTAGCCTCCTGCGACTATTTCCTGTCTCCCAACTTGGAGAAATTGCTCGGTGTAATGGCATTCGGCACTAATGAGAAGATCATCGATGCAACAAACACATATTATGAAGGATTGGAGAAATCGTATCATTCGGAAGCGATCAAAAAATTGGAAAAACTTTTGACTCAGTGTATCAAACTAACAGGCCACTACGTTGAAAAACATATTTTTTTAAGCCAAAAATATTATTTCTTATTTCATTTTTGCCAGACTTTTCACTCCGCCCTCGTACAAATATGAATTTGATAAACATAAAGCTTATAATCATAAAAAGCCCGAAAAAAGGGGGCAAACACCAAAATTATATATATTTTGATTTTTGTTTCTAAACACAACAAACACCAAAAGGTACCGAAATGTGTTTAAATTATAGACAATCAGCATGTATAATGTATGTATATCAATATACCTTACATATGTATAGAGAAATGTATACAAACAGATTGAAACAGACGATTATTTATAATGGGGGTTTTATGATCTTGATCATCATCATCATAAATATCATGATATGATGTTGATATATGCTGTGCGATGTTATAGATAAAACCCGTTATTTAAAATTTGATTGTTTACATTAGAATGTTACTGTACATCTTAAGGATTGTGTTGGTTTTATATTTTTGAGTCAAAACTATACACACGAAGCTCAAAGAATAGGTGGATCTACCATCATGTATTTTTATATAAGAATACATTAATTCAGTTGAGAATGCTTTCGCCTATATAAGCAATTATTTACTGGGGCTAATACTCATATAGAGTTCATATATGAGCTTTTGATCTCTTTCGAAATTTTCTACGGCTTTTACAGCTCTTCGTACTATAGTGAGCTAAAACAAGATGACAGATCGCTCTACATATCGTACAGCCATTGTCGCAGACTATTACCTCTTGGCTTTCAATGAGGCAGATCTCCTTTAAAAATGACCACATTTAAACTCGAACAGTCATGCAAAACGTGACCGAGACATAGCGTGCTGACTTTTCTTTGACCAACATTAGTCAACTGGTATAGGTCTTCAGCAGACCATATAGACAATGATATGTTAAACTTCACAAGAGATCCCGTAATATATTCGGAACAGTTGGCTTCTCGTAATTGCGTTGCTCAATGTTGAAGAGACTGTCCTTATCTTAAGTCATATGGAATGCAAACGGCCTATCGCTATATTAAGCTGAGGTACAAATATTCCTCATTGAAGGTGGTCAACTATTTCTATCTACTATGGCGTGATAATCAACAGAGAATTTATGATGTAATTGACTTTCTTGTAACGAACGGTTATGCCCGGACAAATATGAAAGCATCCAATTGCTGTACGAGTTTTCGTCTAATCATTTATCGAAAATATTAATGTTGAGTACTCTAAAGGGAGAAAGTCGGCAACACCTTACAAACAAGCTCTAGTTGAAATTGGTTTCGGTTAGCACAACGAAATATTTATACAACGGACGTCTATACATAGCGTTATCAAATCAGCGATTGTCATCAGATCTTGTGAATATAATATAAACAACAGTTATACCTTGTGATAGTAAAAGCATTTGCCAAAGCTCACTACTCTTGTTGAAGAAGGTGCATTTCTATAGTAACTCAATTATACTGATATGGCAAACTATATCGAAAAATGGATTCTAAAAAAAACCATAAGATATTTCGAATTTTCCATACTCCCTTCTTATATGTCTTCCAAAATTCTGATTACAAGAGGGTTTAAACCTTGTTATTGTTTGCAAAATGAGGTTCCAAAAATATACTTTAAATACCGCAATGACATCTTAACCTATTGGTTGAAGTAGCGGTTTCGTATTTTGTCGCACTTGACATTTATACATGCAAATCTCAAAAACAGTCGGATCACTTGGGGTAATGTCTAAAATCACTAAAATCGTAAGACTAACCTCTAATTACTGGACTTCCGCTCTGTGAGACTCAGATTGGCTCTATAATCAGGTTTGGTTTAATAATCTGTACTCCAACTTAAATTACGAAAAATGTTGGAAATTATTTAACCACAATCTATATTGTAACTGAGTTGATCGAAGTGATATATGACATCGCGTGATCTCTGCCATCAGCTGATGTAAGCCCACCACAAGATTAATTCATTTAAGAATAATTTGGATAATCTGAAATTGGAGCTCTCGAGTTCTTACAACTTAGCTATCGTAGTCGCTGTTCTTTGATATCATGCACGATATCAGGAATCCTCATTACACTTCTAATCTAGAAGCCGTCTCTCGTATACTGATCTTTCAAAATTCAACTATTACAACCATACATACCAACGAGTCTGGTCAACACTCTGTACAATTTCAGCTTATTGGTATTTGCAACTTCTTTTAATTTTTATAAAATTCGATAACCAGTGATAAGGCAGACTTAATATCCTGTCAGACACTATTATTATGAGTAATGAGAGATCTAAGATCACTCCTTCAAACGTGTGGCTATGGGCAGTTGAAGGTTCAAACCTTATAAATCAACTGTCCTGACCAAATTATTCCAGCAAACATTTAGAACAACTTGAAGATTACTCTCCCCTGGCCGGAAGTTATCTTCAAAGGGTTTTAAAACTGGTCTGTATTCCGCGGGGATGGACAATTGCGAAAGCGGGTAAATGCTCACATGCGGCTACCCAAAGAACTTAAGACCCATAACTCTATCATCATTTCTAATGAAAACCTTGGGACGGCTGATGGATATCTATATACGTTCAAAAATAAAGCCTAGTGATTGGGCCTAGTTTCAGCATGCTTACTGTAAAGGAAAATCTATGGAACACAGCACTGCACGAACTAGTAAGTATGTACAATTGAAATACAATATTCTCGCAAGGGTTTTGTATGGTGGCGTTCCTTGATATTGAGGGCACGTTTAACAATGTAAAGACGAAAGCAATTCTGGAGGGGTAGATTACCCGGTAAGTGGGTTAATCAATCACATGCTTGTATGCAGGATGGTAAACTTGGAGCTGGGGGAATCCACCATCAGGAGGCGGGTGGCTAAGGGAACCCCGCTGGGAGGTGTTCAGTCTCCTCTTCTTTAGAACATAGCAATTAATGGGTTGCTGTTAAAGCTGGCGAGATAGGGGATAGGAGTGACTGCTTATACAGATGACAGAGTGATAGCTGTATCTGGGAGTTATTTAAGCAGAGTGAAGTAGGTGCTCTAAATTGCCCTCCTAATCATTACGAGTCGGGCAATCAGATGAGAACTCGCAATTCGTTCGTCCAAAACTGAACTGGTACTATTTGCTAGGAAATATAAAATTCCGGTAGTAGATCCACCTCTCGTAAATGGCAGGCGACTAGCTTTCACTGACAAGGCGAGATTTCTAAACAGTAAGCTTAGCCGGATGCCGAATATTTTGGAAAGAGTAAACAAGGCTAAAATATCCATGAACTCGTGCAGGAACGCCATTGGAAAGAGATGGGACCTGAAGCCGGAACTGGTACACTGGCTATTCACTTCCGTGATAAGACCTGTACTTATGTATGGAGTGAGCGTGTGATGGCCAGCTCTTGATAAAGTAACGTACAAAAAGTGGATCGAGAAGGTGCAAAGAACGGCCTGAATGCTTTTAAGCGGGGCGTTGAGGATAACACCTACATGTGCCTTGGGTGTCATTTTACACCTTATCCCCTTCGATATTTATGGTAAGCAAATGGAGGTGATTACAGCCACCTGACTATCAGCCATATCTCAGTGCAAATGTCTTCACACAGGAAACTCGACGATAATTAGTACGCAAAGGAAGGAACTGGTGAATCTAGATTACGTTACACAGACTTTGTGCTTCGAAAAAAGGTTCCGAACTTCCTGGTCCTCAACGGAAATTTTAAAGAGCGAGTCGGTTGAAGAAACGGAAGCACTAAAGTTCTTTACAAATGGCCCCAAGCTACACGGTAAAGTAGGAGCTGAAATCTTCTGTGATAAATTGAAAGTAAATATATCAGTTCGTCTCTCTGATTACCGCAGTGTGTACCAGGCAGAGGTGATAGCGATTGAGGAGATCCTGTATTGGTACAACTCTCTACCGGAAAGGGCAGAGTTGAAGAAACCCAATAAGGCACTCAAGACTGTGTTAAATATGGAGGCAGTTATCTCAGCGAATAAAAGGTGGACGAGTAAAAGGACCCTCTCAAGCAGGATAGCAAGGCAAGTCTGGACTTGAAACGCTCAAAGACACTGATCACTTTACGAAAACGTGAACTAAAAGCGATCTTGGGGATACTCACAGGACACTGTCAACATTTGGAGAACATGCGAAGAGGACTAGAAGCATATGACTTTAGCAGAAGCTGTATGGACGAGGAAGAAAAAGAGGTGGGCCCGGCTTGGCACACAAAAGACATGAATATTTGAGTTCTTAATGGACTGATCTCGAAAAATTAAAAGTGCGAGACTTATCACGCTACATAAGTAGCTCAAACTGGTTCATATAAGGTTAAAAGGGAAGTAAGGTCCTGTGGTATCACAACGGACCGTTGCCAGTCTAAGTGTGCTGTAGCAGCCACTCAACCTAACCTACCAGAGTAACACTCTTCACTTCGTATTAGCATATGAGGAAGACAATTTGCCATTTCATTTCTTAAATACAGAACCCAGAAGATAAAAGCTCTAAGGTAATTAATGATTATATTTTCTAGAATACAAATTGTATATAAATAGCATAAAAATCGAATCAATAGATAAGTAATACAAAGTAAAATTTAAAGTAGTTTAAAGACAATCAACACTTACACTCGTACACCACTCAAATGCTATGCCGCGATGAAAATATTGAATCGAAACACAGCTCGGCTGTTTGAAAATTTGTATTATTAACTGGTGGTATATAAAGTCAATAATAAATTAATATAAGAAAAAAATACAGTAAAACCTCGTTTAACGATGGTGATGTGTTCTATGAAAATTCATCGTTAATCGTGGTTTCGTTAAGCGAGTTTATTTTTCACCAATTAGTATGAGATATCGACTATCGGGGTTCTTCCCGATCGATGCTATCTGTTCCAGTATTTGTTGCCATCGATACTATTATCAATCAGTAGATTTGGCAACGTTGATCCATGGGTTCAATAAGACTCGTTGTATTTGGTGGTATCCACTTTCATGAAATATTTGTTGAAGCTCAGTAACAAATTTTTCCGCAGCTTCTGTTTCCACACTTGCGGCTTCACCAGTCTTTCTGATGGAGTGTAAGTGAGGAATCGTTATTGAAGAGATCGTTAAGCGAGGTTTGTCTGTACTCTCAATCCAAACCGTACACAGACACACACACACACAGGCACAAAATAATTAACAATAACAAGAGAAAAACCCAATATAAAATAATAAAAGTAAAGAAAAAAAAATTAATTTGAATCACAAAAAAATGGATATCGTAAAGAATAATAGGTGTGATGACTTTGAAATACAAATTTTCACCACAGGGGGTCATGATTTAGCGGTATCGTTTGATTTACTTATTTTCAGTTTAGCGTTTTATTTTTCATGTCTTGTTGTATTAAAATGAAATACAATTTAAAAACATTATTTTTTTGTTGTTTTCGTTTTTAATTCAATAAAAGAAAATAATCTTATTTATTATAAAGGAAATATGTTTAAGTAAAGTTAAATTTATTGGGTTGTATAATAAAGAATATACCACCGAACAAAAAAAAAGGATACATTTGGTACAGGATGTTTGTATAAAATATCGTTTAATTGGTTTGGATTGTATTTGAAGTGATTTTCCAACATTATATACATTTTCAATGCGGAGGTGGAGAATGGGAGCACAAAGGAGTAATTTGCATTCGCTTATTTACGACCTGTTTTACGCCAGTACGGCCAAATCATAAAATAACCGCTATAGGCTCCATGCTAGACAAAGCTCCATGCTAGACTTGAAAGTTGGGTTGGTCTATAAATTCTGTACTCCAATGTGTTCATTCCCATAACCTCAAAGACGTACACTCTCAGTCCCGGAATTTATTTATTCTTCGAATAAATCCGAAATTATCCGTGAGATGATGCTCAAATCGGAAACGTGATTCAAAGTTGTGCAGTCTATAAAGAGAACATCAAGAACATGAACCACAAGAAGTGCTCAACAGTTGCTTTAGAATACCCACAGAATACCCATCTATCATAATTCAAAAAGTAAAGAACTGTTTTAATAGGTGACAAGAGATGAGATTGGCCCATTACTTCTGGTTCAGATCATTTTAAGACATAATTACATTACTCTTTGAGCGGTGTCAGGTCCCACAAAAGTGTCACCCAAATGGGTGCCATTTAAGGAGCTGGTGTGCCATCAGTATTTTAAGATGGTTTAGAGTCCCATGACCGTTTGCATTTCCAGTAATGTTACAGACTTTATATTGCAACTCTCTTCTATATGTTTTTGCCAAGTGATCTTCTGATCTAACCGACCCTTATTTGGGAACTCGATATCAAATAATCGAACGACGATATCGAACAATCGGTATTTTTGAATTCGATAACGTACAAAATGAAAACGAACACCAAAGCAATCGCGTATAAACACAAACGACTGAGAATTTCCTTTATTTGGCAGTTCGATTTCGAGTATTATTTGTTCGATCATGATCGAATTTATGTTCGTTGTTAGTTTTGCTAACGAACCCATATAAAGAGGATACAAAAGTAAAAAAATTGTAAGTCCTAAAATGGAAGCCGATGCTTTATTTATAAATATGTAGTTATATATATATATATATATATATATATATATATATATATATATATATATATATATATATATATATATATATATATATATATATATATATATATATATATATATATATATATATATATATATATATTATATATATATATATATATATATATATATATATATATATATATATATATATATATATGCATATGCGCTCATACAATGCAGGTTGCTATAGTATCTCTTCCCTACACCCAAGCCTGCCTTATCGTGATGAATGGTGAACCCTGTTAGCCTTTGGGTAACAGAATGTGCTATGGCGTTCGGCTGGAATGGTGAACTTATAATCGACATAACTTACCGCTTGAGCTACTCAAGCTAAGGTGGCACTGCATACGCTCATGTCTGCGTGGCTAAGGGGATGCTAAGTTTCTAGTAGGGTTACTCCAAATAAGGTGACTTTCGGGTTTTACAACATAGCCAACGATAATGCCGAGATCTGTCATATAGGCAACCGTATTTCTCGTTAGTAGAAAATGATACCAAACAAACAAAGTGAGTGATGCTGGTATGGTTCACAAATAAACCAACTGAAAGCGTGATGATGATGAGTACTAGAGGGATCAGTGGAAGTGAAAGGAAACAAAAGATAGCTCAGAGCCCAGTAGTAGTGCGGAGGGAGGATCCCTCTATACAAACAGGCATTAGTACATAGCTGGTGGTAAAGGGAGTATCCACACAAACATTACAGAATGAAAGCCATCTACATGTACACTCAACATACATATCAGGTATGTATTCGGCGATAATGTCGAACGAAATCAAAAAAATTGTTGCAAAAAATGGACACACAATGTATATTGGGAGACTGTAATGAGCCACACCAGCTTTTTGCGTTCCAGCACCTTAGTAGTTAGTACGGGGAAATTTTATAGACCCACGCTATCCATCCAACCAAGATTTAGAGTAGGTTCCATTTTGACAATCAACTATTAACTTCAGATGGCTGGAAGAAAGTGTGGACCGATTTCAAATATAATATTAAATAAAACGTAACAGTAGATAAAAATGGAACTGTCATGCGAGTGAAACATTTTTAAGAAACGCAGTAAATGATTGGAATAACTGGCACTATCTCGTTTGGTGATAAACGGTTTAGTGTACCAATCAACCCAATTTCACCACCATCTGAATTGCTAAATTCTATTGATAATGAATATTATGCGATCAGCAACCAAATAATTCATCTGTCAAATAATAAACCGAATCAAAATATAATAACAGAAATATACTTTTGAAATGTCAAAATTCAACAATATGATAAATTTTAGGATAGGTATGACAATTAGTACAAAATTTCCCTTTCATTATTTGGCAGTGAGCATTTCTTTTTTCGATCGTATTACCAAATACCAATTCATGTTCAAATCAATTTGATGATTCCAATCGAATAGCAATTCGAATCGAATTCCCAAATAGGCCTACCTCGAGATAGTTGACTTCTGAAGAGAACGAGATAGTGTGAGCTTGGGGCTTTTTGGAAGACTACAATTTTCCTAAGACTTGCGTCTAGTGACTAGAGGCAAGTTTTATAACTATAAACGCACTCTGCAGTTGGGTTCAATACGAACGGAAGGAATAGTCCAAAGATCGAAAGACAATGTATCCATATCGTTATGTAAACTATCTTGGATGACAACGTTGGTGAGTGAAGCTAAGATTTAAAAGTGTCAGTAATGTGCATAGACATCGTTGGAGTGCAAATACTTGGATTGAAATAGTTGATGGTAAAATGATGCTCATAACTTTTAGTCTTCCAAAACTTGAGGTTCACACGCTCTTTCCAGAAGTCAAGTATCTCGGGATCTGGTTAGATCGGAAGATGACTTGGCAAAAACATATCGATTAAGAGACATGCAATAAACCATGTTACATTTACTGGAAATGCAAGCAGTCATTTGGTAGATCATGGGGCCTGAAACCTTAACGCATGTATGGTTATAGAGTTCGGTGATCAGACCCATAATCTCGTTTGGCGACCTTATTCGGTAGATTAATGAGTCCAAAGCAATATCGCATCCAAAACCCACCTTAACTCATGCAGTTCTTGAGATACCTGTGGGTCAGCAGTCGTTTGATGTTTAGAACAAAAGGTGTGCAACGCAAACAGTCGCTCGACTACAAGGCAGAGACAATCTATTTGGTTCTTCTGGGCACTGTCAAATATGAAGAATAGTGGACCGACTCTCAACTGCCTATATACTCTCCGACACGATGGTACCGAAGCATGACTTCGCGAAATTGTTTTGTGTATAGACGATGTTGGCGATGATAATAACCTTAAATCGACTAGGCAGTCTGAATGAACTTAGACATCACTGGATAAGCTGATAAATTGGCCCGCTTAGCTGCAGGTTCCGCTCTAAGACGCCTTTCGACTATCACTTTGGTGATATATACCAGAAGAGATGGAACATCCTCATCTTTTGTTGACTATCCAAAATGTTCTTTCGTTCAATAAATCAGCAAATGTTGCATAATGATAGACGCACTTTGAGGATCTTGCTGGACATTCTCACAGGGTATTGTTCGCTCAATATGGGAGACAGTATGGGGGAGGTGGAAAGGAACTGTTAAGCACTTTTTGTGCTATTTTTCTTTATACTGTTCCCATATACTGCACTGTTTTGAATGATAATTGCTATTTTAGGATCAACTGACGACCTTGAAGACACCATATATCTTGAACTTCATTAGAAGAACAAATAAGGAATATCATAATTGGCTAATCGACTCTGATTGACGAAAACAATAACTAAAAGATTTCAGTCGAGCCATAATATTTAAACAAAACATCTTAACGACTTTCGAGTTGTTCAATTTTCAAAAATAGTGGAATCAGGAATGCATTCTAATGTGTTACAATCCTTTAAATTACTTGGGGAGATTTCAAGTCAGCTACACTATCAATTTAGACTCCTATCCATTATATCTAATGGTAGATACCCAACCAAAGGTTCTTTTTCTCGTCCCAACCAAAGGTTCCTTTCCTCGTCCCAACCAAAGGTTCCTTTCTTGCATCATGTGCAGAAATATTACAGATTTACTGAGAGATAAATCGTTCACCAGTAAATCCGCAAAGGGATGAACTAAATGGACGATTTATCCCCTCAACACTTACGGCCAAATTCAATGAAATTCTATCGGAGTAACAGTGGTGCATACAGATGAGACTTGACATCAAGCCTAATAAAACAGTGATGAGCTCCCATTTTGAATGGCACATATCAATCCGAATTTTCTATTAGAATTAACGCCTATACAAACAAACACAGGCGCTTTTTAGTCTGGAAAATAGTTTTGATGTACAAACTGGGAATTGACACTAAAGACTTGTCATATCTAAGCATTGTCAGATCCATGCCCAATTTGATATATAGTGGCCTATAGAAAAGACATTAAATAAGCAATAACTGGATCACCACAACGGCCGCAGCCTTGACTACATTGAAAATATTGTCTGAAGGAAATGTGAAAACAGGAAATGCACTCATTAGAATGCCTTCCGGATGTATTATTGACCAAAACAATTCCACAAGCCTTTAAATGTGATCGAAGAGAACCCTCATTCAAACCGTGCTCTATGGTTTGGTATGGACAGGAAGCCATAGATAGGAGTTTTTGAGTGGCTGCAACAGATACACATGCGATAGATAGCCTAAATTAAACAAGGTGCTTACTTAGATCAACTGCAAGCCACCAGTATGGGACTGTTTGATCTTAACGAAGCAACGCAACCAGGAATAATATAACACTTATAAACGAGCCTGGCATCTCGCTTCTAAATTAATATTTTTCTGGTATTGATATTGCCTCCTTGTTACTACACTTACCTTGAAGATAGAATAATAAACAGCAATGGAAGTTTCAGTAAATGCCAGAGCATAGACTGGATGGCAAGCGTATATAGATCATAGCACAAAAGATCTTTTAGGCCGTGGGTGAGTTGATCTTGCCGAAAGAACTGAGATTCATCATTAACGGAGGTTGATTTGTTTCTGTCGTCACAGCATTTTGCACTATTTCATAATATGCTCATTAACGTATATACATTTGAATCAACAACACGAACACAACACAACAACGCCACGATCGCACTAAAACTATTCTAACTTTAACTGACAAAACAATTGAATTCGAAATTCAATTCAGTCGATAATGCAGTTTCGGCACATCGTTAGCAGCGCATTCTATTATCGAACTCAACAACTATAAGATTTGTCCACCTAAAACACATAAAATGCTTATTAAAATACAAATAATGAATTGAAATGATTATACAGTTTTATATTTAACATGTAGACATATTTATAAGAACGCGTTACATTTATAAATACAATTTTTTACTCAGTTTCGTATAAATTATATTCACCACCAAATAATTCGATATCGAAAATACTATTTCGAAAAAAACAAAAACATCGAAAATATATCGCAAAAATCAAAAGTGTCATGGCTGCGATTTGTTTTACACCAAACTAACAATAAAGGCAAAAACATTTCGCATTTCTAAAATATTAATTGTGTTTCCGATCGTCTAACAACTATTCTAGTGATTAACTTAATACGCTTAATTCATCTAATACTATAAAATAGTATGCACTCGATACGCAAATAGTTCGACACACGAAGTGTTGGAATTTATTTTTTTTTTCTGTGTTGTGCTCAACCCAAGTCGAGAAGACACACGACATCCATCACCAAAAGCAAGAGACAAGAAAGGATTTTTTTTTTTGGTTTTAAGTGCCCCAATATTTTCGTGCATGTGTTTGTGTGAGAGTCGAAAGCTGGAAAATCTTTCGTATAATTAATATAAATTATATTATGATTAGTTAGGATGAACGGTCTAAGGTAATGTATGAGTTTTTATATCACGACCAACTACTCCCTTTTTGGATGAGGGGAAAATCCTTTTTCTTCTGTGGGAAATGCAAATTATCAGAATTCGCGACCAAAATATTTTTTTATCATTTCCGATTGTTAATATTATTTGATAATGTAACCACGATATAATAATTATCTTTGAGATATCCATATCGACTTGTTTATTGTCTCCGGCTGTTGTTATATAAACGGTTTTGGTTTTGATGTTTTTCCAAATAATTATCGGTTTTTCGGTTAATGAACAACACAAAAAGTTATCGTGTCTATCGTGTTTTAGTGTATCAATGCGAAATATCAAAGACCGAAGTACAGTAGCGAGCAATAATTGTTGTTTTGGTTCTGCTTGTGATATGGCGACATGTTGATAGTTAGTGGGTGAGAATATTATGTCTGGTGAGATAGTAACTAGGCTAGGACCTTCATTTGATTGGTTTCACCTAATTTCCTAATAATGGTGGTTTCAGTTGGTAAGAAAGCAGCTACATGGCAATTAATTGGTTCAAGTTAGTGCATAAGGTATTGTTTGTTCCTAATCTGTGTAATCTTTTATGAAAGCTTAAGGGTCTTCCAACTCTTAGCTTATTACACCCAAATAGTATTGCTATAGGCCCCATTTGCGTAAATCCATTTGGTGCAGAGCAACCATATATCTCATCTTTAACCTGAGATTAAAAAGTATTAAGGTAGTTCCATTCCTACATCCAAGTTAATACCAGAAATTCTCGAAAGTCTGAAACAAAGATCTATGTATTAAAACAAACGACTCCCTCGATTCTTCGAATTGTCGCATTAAACTGCAAGATAAATTGATTAGATCATGGTATTTCTCATAATAGAGTTTTATGGATCATCAGACCTGATCCACTACTGTGACTCCTATAAGAGAGTATTGCACTCCAGAGTTTTACGCCCCAGTGTTTGTTCAGCTATCCAATTGTGATACATGAATTTAATCAGTACTTCACACCGGTCGTTGCCACGATTAGATTTTGTATTTTAAATTGGAATCAAGTATCCGAAGCAATCCATTCCGAATACAATGGATCAAGTATCTCTTTCACTCCGTTGTCATTTAATCCAATCCCACAGATATCATCTGCATATGCTAAAAGTAGATTGGATTGTTGGAATAAGATATTGTCTTGCCCCATCTGCTTGTTTCTGTTCACGATAGTCTGTTCTCAATTTTAACACAGCATTGTGACTGTGTTACTGAGATTTTACACAGATGTAGATATTTTTTTAGTATTCAAGCGCATACCTCTCTCGATTGCTCGAGTTATAGCTTGTTTCGTAGTACTTGGAAAAAATCATCCGTAGCCGAAAAACCAGATCAGTGACTGTCCGATTTGGGCGGAATCCTCCTTGGTAGTCACCGATAATTTCGTCCGCCAGAGGAGTAATTCTTCCCAAAACAAATGTACCACAGAAACTTGTAAGCTGTGCAAAGGAGAGTTATACTCAGATAATTATGGCATTTCAAGCGATCACCCTTCCTGTATATTGGGCATAACGCAGCCACTTTCCATTCTTCAGGCAAAACTTCATTTCGCCATGCCAATCGAACAACATTGTATCCATATTTCCAAATGGATGTTTTTATGAGGAAGTTTTTATGAAGTGCTTGCTACTTAGATAATGAGCAATCGAATTCTTTCCCCAATTTCTGCCGCCGTTTCGTGTCAGGAGTATGGACCAATATTATTACATAAATTCGTCTGATTTCTGACAGCTCTAACATTAAAGACACCAATCACCAATTTGACATGGTGGTCAGGTATAGAGCCTATCAGATTATCCAAACTATTGTAAAGTGGGTCTTTGGTTTTTATGGATGTGAGTCGTCAGCCCAGAGACCCAACCAGGTTTAGTCGGTTCCTACGACAACCTCTGGATACTGTGGTGGTATTCTATGGGTCTCATGTTTCGTTCGAAATATTTACGAAACATGGATACCTCCACCCACAGGACTTTGCGACATAAAACAAACATATAGGCTAAAGCTGCTTATGCAAGTATCTGGCTGGTGTAAAATTTTATCGTGAAGAATTTCACTTTTACGAAGGTTGTATCGAGATGCATTCATGAAAATTATTGTAAACAGACTCGATCCCCTTGTCAAACACCAGTATTAATGAAGCACACCAGAGATTAGCCAAGTCGTAGGTTTGTCTGAAATCTAAGAGTATACGGTTTTCATGAGGAGATGCTACATTATATGGACTACTACATACACGCTTAATCTCCTATCGACTTAGATCGAAAAATGTGAAATCCTGTAACTGCTCTGAGGAAACCGAATAGGTCGGTTTGCTTGATTGCAAATCAGAGTTCTACTTTATTATAGTCTGTTCACTGCTCAACAATAAGAAACCGTATCACGACACAGGTTGGAGTGCTCCAAAATCATTTCAAAAGTTAAACACAAACAAGAATTATAAAGAGACATTATCCCTCGATTTTCCCATCAAATTGTTCATTTATTGTAAATTGAGTTTATCTCTCGTTATCGACACCTAAAACTGAATGGTTATGGCTAATATCAGACCGATAAATTGTCACCAGCAACGAATTAGAAATCCAATTTGTCTTAACGGTGGCCCAGTTAGAAACTCACCTGGTATGGTCTTACCTTTCAGAACATCAAGGTTCAAGGGAGAGCATTAAATTCTAGCGATCAATTTATCAATTTCTTGTTAATTCAAATCAAACCATTTTAAGTTCTACTCTGCTTGAACCATTAGCGTAAGAGTAACTGATCCACAAAAGATGCTACGGGTAAGACCCTAATGTGAAAGTGGGGATGTAAAAAAGTTCTCAATATCATTCGGAGTCCTCAACGTACTATGTAACCGATCTATACCCACTTGCGCTTTCTTATTTCGGATTCAATGTTCGTTTGGTTTGTTTGTCTCAGAAGCTCTTCATTTTTTGATCCTATCTGGCCAGAAAGATTTTATATTTTCTTCCCATCAGGCATTTGTTTAAAAATACCTGCAGTTTTTGTGTAGGTTTCCACGTTTCACATCCATACAGCAGAACTGAGTTCACACACGAATTGAATGAACAGTCGTAGTCCTGTTTTTCTCGAAAAGACGTATGCATTCTCTGTGAAGCATCTTTAACGTATTTCAGGCTTTGTTGATCCATCGATTGATGTCTTCTTCTGAATTGCCTGTTTTGCTACAATCCAAATGAGGTACATTGAAGTGAAGTGTCTTTTTGTTCGTATTTTGTTTCATGATTTGTAGGTTACTAATGTTTGAGACTTTCTTCTGCATGTCGTCATATGTGTTAACTGGCAAATGTCGTCTGTCTAGTCCAAACCATTGAGTCGTGTTAGTCCCAATTGAATACTATTTGGGGATGTGGTATCGAGTTTGCTCATGATACTGTCAAGCGTTATTAGGAAGAGTAGCTCTTATAATAACAGCCTTGTACTCCTCGCGAGTTTAAGAATTGGTCACTTTGTTTTCCTTGGTTTTGATTTTATACTTCAGGATCCTGATACATCCTTTTAATTGCCTTCCAGATTGCGTAAAATCTACGCTCAAAGTCTACTAAGAGTTGTACAGTGGTGAAGTATATTCGTAAGACTGATCTACGATGATACGTGGAGTGATGATTGGTTTGTACAGTTCCTTCCTGGCCTAAAGCCAACTTGGGTTTTGTTCTTAGTTGTAGGCAGAAGGATTATCATCGCTAATACTTTTATTGTAAGATACCTCTGCAGTTCTTGCATTATCTTAGGTAACTTTTATTTGGGAACGATGTCTAAACCATCTTTCCACTTCTAACGTATATTCCAGTATTCCATACTTCTAATTGTGGTGTAAAAATTCCCGCAGTTTTATCTGCGTCGCCTTTAAATAATTCAGCCGGTTATATTATCTGAACCAGCACCATTATTATTTTTCAGTTTCTTGATGGCAGTTCTTCCTTTTCGCTCCCTTGATGAATTGATTGATAGTTTCGGTATATTTGTCTTCTAGAAGTTTGTAATCCAGTTTGCTCCTGCAATTGTCCACAAAGTATTATTTCCATTTCTTAAGTTGTTGCTCATGGTTAAGGTTTGACGACAGATCTTTTATTGATGTTACCTTGGTGATACATATCTCTGATTACAGTTTTCTGTCTATTATCTGCGGCCACTCTTTGCTATTTTCGTCCCTTCTTTTGCTGTGTCCTCATATTTTCTTCTACTTTCCGTTGTGTCTTGGTGGCATTAGAGTTTGCGACGTTCTTAAATTTTCACATTTCATCAGTGTCCTAGCGTTGCTTGGTAGACGTTGTAATGTGGACATTTTGTACTTGTTCTCAGTTTTGATCAATGGCACTACTTTAGCTGATTGGAGGAGAATTGTTGGAGCATGTATTTCTTAATCCATGGATGTTGAATTTCCTTCTATTCGGTTGTTTGTAGAAGGTCGCTGTGGAAATTTCTTATTAAAAGTACGTGACCGATATGATTTTTGTTCTGCGATTTGGAAAGACCAAGTGCATTGATGTATATCATTGTGTGAGAACTTTCCTATGAATTGTAATCCTATGAATGTTCCAGTTTAATAAATGATTGGTCTATTGAATCCAATCCTGTTTCCAAGGATAGGGCATAGTTTTTTCTTCTATTGTGTCCCCAAAGCGGTCACTGAATTTTGAACTAACTCAAGCAAATGTTGCTTGCCGTATCAGTAAACGGTTGTTGCATTGTCTTTCACTGCGACTCGACCCCTAGAATTGTGGCTGCAGTAATGGTTGTAAAAATTCATTAGTCCTACCCTATGCTACACATGCAATTATTATCACAACCAATTATGCATCCAAACCATTTCCTTTCTGCTTTCATTGCGATGCAACAATAAAAAATGCTCCCGGCCATAGCAATTCTGAGTAGTTTTTCGTGTTGTTTGTCTGGATTATAATTGAATTGCGAAAAATCTCGACTCGATGTGTCTTCGCAGTGAGAATCATATTGCTCGTTACTGTATACCAATATTTGCATTGAATATGGAATATAGACGATAAATAAAAATGTACATAAAAGCGAAAATGAAATATGATCTAATTAATTAAGTTATCTAATAACAAAAACATAAAAAAAATTAGAAATTTATACGGTTTGATAATCACGATTAGTTATTTTGTCGACACTAGGATTCAGTGATGAGCAAAAAATGAGATTTACATAATCACAATTCGATTAAGAATTCGTCGACACTGTAACTAACGATTGAATTTTGTTTTTCAGTTTTAGTGAACTCTGTTGTCTCTTCTGTTGTCCCCCGTGTCCAGGGCGGATAGCAGCCAAGCTAGCCTTTTTGCCACCGGAACCAACATATAAAATAACTGCCGAAGATGAACAAAAAACCAAATATCAAATACATTTAAATGAGAGAGCCGAATGGCAATATTCCGAGAGGGACAAAGAAAATTTGGAAGGATTTTTAACACGAACAGGTCGTGGAAATTCGATCACGTGTTTATATATAAAATGCTGTTCGAATGCCAAATATACGATACTATTTTCGCACGGCAATGCTGTCGATTTAGGACAAATGAGTAGTTTTTATCTAGGCCTCGGGGCTCGTATCAATTGTAATATATTTAGTTATGATTATTCTGGATATGGAATGAGTGGCGGAAAGCCAAGTGAGAAAAATTTGTATGCTGATATTGAGGCGGCATGGTTGGCGCTTAGATCTAAATATGGAATACCACCCGAGAATATTATCCTGTACGGACAAAGTATTGGAACCGTGCCAACAGTCGATTTAGCGACACGGTATCAAGTGGGTGCTGTTATATTACATTCCCCGTTAATGTCGGGTATGCGAGTCGCATTTCCCAATACAAAGCGGACATGGTTTTTTGATGTGTTTCCAAGGTGAGTAATTATGAGAATGCACATTTATATAATCGATCCCTAATCGTTCCGTTTTTATTATAGTATTGATAAGGTCTCGAAAGTTAAGTCGCCTGTGTTGGTGATACATGGTACCGAAGATGAGGTGATAGATTTTTCGCACGGTCTCGGTATATTCGAAAAATGTCCTAAGGCTGTGGAACCACTGTGGGTCGAAGGTGCAGGTCACAATGATGTAGAATTGTTTAATCAATATTTAGAACGTCTTAAAAAATTCGTAACTATCGAACTACACAAAAAGCAAGCCACTTCATCGGACGATGCCAAAAAAGGAGGAAAGAATAGTACGGACGAAGCGGAGAAGACCGGAGACACTAAAAATAATAAAAATTCAAAGACGGACGAAATTAAGACGTCCGATTCTAATCCAGATGAATTAAATGGATCGACGATTAGCTCAATTACAAGTTCGGCAACAGAACAATTGCTATAGCAGTTTGGGCCCGGCCCCAGTGCTATCACAAATACACAAACGACGAGCACTGATGGTCAGGCCCAAATAATCATCTCAACATCAGCAATAAAATCACCAATAAAACCAGCCGCCATCGCTCCACCGATTGTAATACCGGTTAGTCCGAATTACAGTGCAAAAAATAGGACCGCGACTGCGGCAACCTCAACAACGAGTTATACCAGAAGAATTATAGCAGGCCATGGCAATACGGTTATTGTCGATATGGATTGTACGTGCTCGAGTGGACGACGATTAAAAAATCATAATCGTCATTCGAAAGCGGACGAAAAGGTGCAAATTGTACAGCCGACAGTGCAGGCCGAGCAGCCGAGAGATAATCGTGAGATACAACGAGAATCCGAAAAGAAAACAAATAGTGCATCCACATCAACATCGTGCTGTACTACGGCATCGACGCAAACACAACCGAAAAAGAAAGTGACTCGATGTGTTGGTACAAGTCCTCAGATGGAGATAAAACATCGGGATGCCAGTCCGATGCGTAAGGCACATTTGAGCCCAATGAAGAGTGTCGAAAAGGATCCACAAAATAATCGTGTTCTCGAAAAATCGAATTCGCTCGGCGAAAATAAGCCACAACGACCACTCAGAACGACAAGAAGCCTCTCACCAAGACCACCGGTCAAACATCAGACCGCAATCACAGTTTCCGACGAAAATGATATTGTGTCGGTTAAGTTGTCTCCAAACGATGCCGATTTCGATGATGTTTTTAATCAGAGACGAGAACGATTACCACCGTTTAGTGAGCGACCATCTCCTAATTTGTCCGAAATCGTTATGTTTAAAGGAAGTGACAGTCATTTAGTATATGTACCGACAGATCCGTGGCTCAAGATGCCCGACAACATGCTTAAAAAGCAGGCTGGCAATAACGAAGATCCTTGGGTCTGGCGTAGCACAACAAATATAGGCGATGAGAAAAAGAATCGGTCACGAAAAGGTGTCCTCGTCCGTGACGATAAAATATGGAAAAGCACAACAAATGTGATGAGCAACGAACGTGTTCGTAATCCCAAGCAAATGGCATATCGTCAAACGAAATCATTTTCGTGTAAAGATAACGAGGAACTGTTTGGTGGTAAACAGTTGAAACTAATCACCGCAAATATGGAGAAGATGGAGAAAAAGCCAAAGCTACAACGATCGAAATCACCAGCACCACCTCCGCCACCGCCACTAGCCGACGACTATGATTTTGATATTCCACCACCGCCGCCTGTACTCTCGCCACGACATTCACCGAATCACAAAAAATTCCATACAATACAATCGGGCACCACCGTCATACCTGTCGGTGTACTCGTCTCGCCATCTCATATACCATCGAACCGTGATCAATCAACCATTATCATCAAAAGCAACACACTAAATCTTCCGAATGTTAATTTATTGCAGCCGCGTCATTCATTTTCAACACCGACCTCACAAAAAGATGACGAACTTCAACTCAATATTCGACGACTAAGTGAACAGATACGATACAATCCGGCAGCCTATCTATCGTCTCCATCATCGGATACAGCAACAACACCGACGACGAATATAACGGCCAACGCATCAAATATGAAATCGGTGGCGGTTGCAACAAATTTACTCGTCACAACAACAACAAAGACGCAGATTACTGGTAGCAATAGTAAATTAAATACAGATCCAATGTTGGAGACAACTTGTTAAAACTAAGGTGTCGTGAACGAGAGAGCGAGTTGTTCGAATTTTAATCGTGCGATATTACAGTCGGAAATATTTTATTTTTTTTTTCTGTTTACATCGAATTTTTATTTAATTTACATATTCTTGTTTTGAACTGGATTACTTATCAATTATAAACCGTTTCTCGGCGATCACCTCACTCGTATAACTCACACGACGGGGTTTTGTCGTCATATTATGTGTTGCAAACTATTTTTATGTCACGTATATAACATATTTTGTATCTGACTTGTTTCTAACGTAACTTTTTTTCTATCACGATAGAAATTTACAAATTAATTTCGTTTCCAACTTAAATTATATCGGCAATTAAGGGTAAAAAATAACTATTCGTATTTTAGAACACTCATTTATCCAAATCGAATGACTTGAAACGTAAAACTTGGTGCAATACAATATTCAATAATTTGTATAACGAATATAAAGCAATTTTAGGGGCTACGAACCATACACAGTATTTAATCATTCCATACGTTTTATATATACGAATTTGTTTCCGACTAGTGTACCTCACCGATCAGTTCATTTTAATAATTTATTTCTCATTAAAACAATAATAATAATTACTAATTAATCAACATACACGAATAAAAACAATTTATTTTGTTATATAGTCGATAAATAATTTACAATAAATAAAAAAAATAATTAAATTTAAAACAAAACAAAAACTTAATGTTTTTGGTTTTGATTAGATAAAGAATTATATTACAAAATATTTAAATTAAATAAATAATTAATTAACAAAAAATTAGATAATATTAAAAAATTTATATAAATACATAATAATTTTCGTTTGTGAATTAAATAAAGTTGAAATAATTAATTGAGAAAAATGTTATTTCGTCTTCCCAATGTATATGCGATGTGTAAAATGATGCCAAGTGATTATTAATTTTGATACGCCACATTTTAATTTGGCGCCTAGATGTTATTTAATCACCCTGTAAAATGGCCTATTCTATATATTAATCAATATTAATTATTTATATAAAATGAAATGTGTATTATTATAAATTATATTAATTTTTGATTAATTTAATATTGTTTTTTGTGTTTCAATGCCACAATAATTATAAAATCAAAATACAGTTTTATTTAAATTCAAATTATATTAAATATTTTAAATGAATTCTATTGTAATTTAATTAAATTTATAAATACATACTATAATAATTATAATTATTTCTCTTTTGTGAAGAGAATTGGAAGGAAAAAAATTAATTAAAACGTAAAATAATAATTTTTTATAGGTTATGATTATACGATTTTTAGGTTATACAAACACGTGGTGTAGCCATCTTGTTCAGCATATTTTTGAAATAGTTATTTGATTTTTTCTTGCCCTTTTAACAATACTGTTTTGAAATACAAATTTGTTTATGTTTATATGATATTATTACTAAACATAATTGTAACGTTGATGATCTTGAAATGTAATTTTGTGATTCCAGAAATTAAGAAGAAATATACATAATACTAAAAATTTGTATTTAAATTCAACGATGGATACTTACCATTTACAATAATTCAGTCAGATTCGTTGCACTCTATTGAACATATTGTTAATATTTTCAACAATCAAACAATTTCCATAAATTCAATGACTCCACTCTTCCATTTACCACATTCACAAAGGGCTCAGTGTGCAAACCAAGGGCTTCATCAAACCAGGGCACAGTTGAACATAAGGGATCTTATGCGATCGAAAGCCAGACAACTGCTGATGAAGTGTAAGCTATCATCAACATCCTCAAGACATTCGTCGCATACGACATCGTGGGCAAGCCTGATGCAATGAAGGTAACTTTTGAAACGGCTATAACCAGAGTTAAGCCCTCTGATTTCGCCGTCAGACTTTAGATTCGATAAGGCAACGGTTTTAATTGTATATTTCCCTGTAGAGGAGCAGCTGGTTCAGGACCTACAAAATATAAGCGAGAATATAATGGGGAGTAATTCACATGATCGTCACCTTGTTACAACCAAGAAGGTTCAGAATTTCTTGCAATCCCCTACCAGCTTGGAGCTGGTTAGAAAATTGTTCAAGGAGCTAAGTACAGTTTTACTATCTGTACTAAATGTCATTATGGTCGCCCACGAGATTAAAAGCTCTAATCACGCAGTGAGTAACTGCAATTACTTTCTCTTGATGAATAGTACACTCGGTCCTCAGACTGCCTGATATTCTCAGATCATGCGGCGATGGACAGTAGTAACCAAAGCCAGCACCCTGTTCAGAGCTAGAGCCGTCTGAAAATACCTATGGCCTGAAATAGTGCTGAAAGCATTCCATGCCTCAGTACTCCTCAAGTGAGAGGCAACTGAACAAGCCGTACCTAAAATGAAGGATTATAACTGCGATAAAGAGAGAATGAGGGCCATAGCTAAGAGCGGTTATGAAGCCATGGCTCCACTTATTCCGCGCCATGCGATATTTTGCAAACAGTTGACTTCACCAATAGAAGATTTGACTTTAACCACTGGACATCAAACAACAGATGCATAAGTTAGAATGGGGAGAACCAGCGATTTGTAGATAAAATGTATCATTTTGGGAGATAATCCCCAAGAATTACCAAAAGCTCTACGGAATTGCCCTAGAATAGCAGTAACTTTTTGTAGGTTAAGATCCAGATGATACTTCCAAGATAATTTATAATCCAGGAAAACATCCAGGTGTTGGCGTAGGCTGAGCTGCAGTATTCCTACGTCGTGTTAATATAACCAAATCGATTTTAGACGGGTTCAAATATAAACCCTTATCCAGACTTCTATAACGAAAAGAACGTGTTGAGTTAAATCTGATAAGACATTCAGGTGCTTGCCTGAAACTGTCAGAACCAGATCGTCAGCATAACTTTGAGTAATATAACCGGACTCATGATGAATAATAAGAAGTTCGTCAACGAACCAGAAGCCGCAACAGAGGTAAAAGCACATCTCTCTGCGCGTCTTCTCTGGAAGCCTTGACCGAAATAAAGGTATCCTCACTAAAGGCAAATAGGAGGTTGCCAAGAATGGTAATGGGGTATACTCTGAGCAGGTAACGGATTGTGAAGACTCTTAATTCTAGCGCAATCGGCGACCAATAATTCACATTCTTAGGTGCTGTAACGCTGTTGCGTTTCGCCCTCACAGAATAGAACTCAAGTGATAAACGGCACCAAGTACAAGTTTGAAGCTTTGTCCATAACAGTGAGTTGACCTTCTACTTTAGGGTGTTCTAAAGGGTGGATTCTACCAACTGTAACTGGGTTCGGTTGTCCAACTAATCTTACGCTTGTTTTTGATTTTACTATCTTTAAGATAGCTACTGAGTATTATTTGATTTCTCTCGGCATGTGGCATGAACCGCCTGGTTGATCAATACTCAACCCTTTGAGAATATCATGAATAAATCGCATTACACTGCGTAAACAACATTTTTTCATAAACTCAAAGAGAAGTTTGAAGAAAACGAGCATGCGCCGTTGGAGGGGCTACATATGGCTTAGGCTTGTATTCGCCTGAATTCCTATTTCGTAAGTTAGTTGCTCGAAGTGTGTCTTCTTGTATTCGATTCAAATTCTGATCAATATTTAGCAAAAAGTCATCGGCAAACTGTAAGATGATGTCTAATTATATCCGTGCGGAAGTCGAACGATTACCCCATTAAAAACAGGTCAAACCAAATAAAATAATGAAACTGATTGCACAGCGCTTATTTTTAAGTGGAATCGCATGTCTGTACCGAATTTCATTCAAATCGGAGACCAAAATTTTTTATCGCAAAAAAAATAGATAGACTAACTAACCACTGTCTGTTTTATCAAAAAAGTAAAAAAAATTTTTTTTCGATTTTATGGATTAATCGATTTTATATCGATTATTGTATCCATAATAAATATATAAGTGCCATAAAGAACATTTCACTCGGTGTCGTTCGTTCAATATTAATAGTTGAAGTATGAAAGAAAATCGTAAGCAAATCAGCATGTTGGGTGGAATTAGATTTGCTTTTAGTTTCCTAAACAATGTATCCACTTCCTCTAAACAGTATAGAGAATAAAAGAGAGGTTCGAAAGTATTTGGACTGATGTTGATCATATCTAGGCTTGCAATCGTTCGAGATGATCGCTACTCTGACATATACCATCACCATCTTACTGATACGAAAAGTATTAAAAAGGCGGTTTAGAATAATTTTCACCAATTTTCTTACTGCCATCCATCTCTTTGTGACACTCTTGGTTTGGGGAGTGAGTGATCGTTGTTTTCAATCCATATTAAGAAAGTTATAATCAGTTTTACTTTTATGGTGCAGTTCCATTTGTTATGTTCATTAACCTTTACCCAATAGTTGATAGAGTTGAATGTTTCACTATTGCTGCCATGATGAAGTTTAGTTCTGTGTTGGAACATTTTCATTTCTAACATTCGGTTTATATAGGTGTCTGTCATTGGTAAATAGTATTCACAAGAAATGCTCACTGTCAAGAATGTTGGTGGGTTGATGATGTACTACTGTTTTTTGTTGAGGTATTTTAGCCTATACACTGTTGTATTCACCCACTCCGCTACTGTAGTATTAAAACACAGGGTCATCAAACACACAGAATATAAAATAGTTTACCTATTATCTAATCTAATTTTATATTCTGCCGAACGTCCTATAGTTTGTATTCTGTGAGTAGTTTCGTGATCCTTAAGTTTTTAAAGTAACGACTCTAGTTAATTGGTCGTGTCCTGGATGCCTTTCTACTACTCTGGCCATTATCCACTAAGTGGGTGGTATATTTTCATTCCTACTGAGAACTAACTGGTTTTTTTTTATAATTGGTAATCGGTTTGTCCATTTGGCACGTTGCTGCATATAATGTAGATAATGTTTGCTCCAAATTTTCCAAAATTCACTGTGCATCCTTTCGACTAACTGCCACCTAGTTAACAGATGTGATTTTAATTGCACGCATAGAGCTCCCTGTTAAAAAATGTCCAGGTGTGAGACATTCAAGCTCGCTGGGATCCACCGTTAAAGGACATATTGATCTAAAGGTTAATGATGCCTCGATTTGATATAATAACGTAGTTAATTCTTCGAATGTTAACAATGCGATGAAATACTTTTCTTCATATGTTGTTTTACTAATTAATTCCCTCCTGTTTCCCATAGACCCCCAAAGTGTGGAGATTCTGGAGGGATTAAATGCCATTGTATTCCTTGAATTGACAACATATTAACGTTATCTGTCACTCAGGCTATATTGGCCCCTTGTGATTTTCCACTTTATTACTTTATGTTTCGGCTATAAGTCCGATTAACGTAGAAACCATCGGTACATTGCATAAGTCCATACCAGTATATAGTACTGATATTGAAGATGGGACGGCACATGAATTCTAATCTCAACTGTTTCAGAGGAGTTCATTCGCACCACCGAACGTACCGCCCAAACGATCGATGGTGAAAATCCCTTTTCGCATCCTGCTCCTATCGTGATTCGAACCCTTCACATATTAGGTCTAACTTGTTCTATGTGCATCACTTTTATTGTTAAACAGAGGGAAATTTCAATGTAACCTTTTTGGCTTTTAGATCATCTGCCCTTGGACATTCGGAAGTTTATTGGGCCGGCATATTCTATCCCCGTAGTTGCGTTGTACGATCAGCATTCAAATTAAGGCACTTTATGATGGCACTTATTGGTAAGTGGGATAGCACTTAAATGGTGTTTCTCTTCTTAAAACTCCACGTTTGTCCAAACAGGGATGTAAAGACAGATTTTCTCTATATCTTGAACTGTTAAAGAACCCTTCCTCTGTTTATCCTTATGACAGCTGTTACAGTACAAGCGTCTACAATATGAGATGACTCGTATTGTTTTCGTCAAAGTAGAGAATTTATCAATTACACGTGAATACGGTATTATTGTGCTTATTGCACAAACCGGAGGCTGGTGTTTAATTTCTACATATCTCCGTTTCTGCTATTACTGTAATGGAGGTATCATCAGAATTGCTTATAAGCCAATCTGGGCCCGACCACCATAAATTATGATCGCACAGCTTGTAAGAGTTTATTCCGCGTGTTGCACAGCCCGTTGAATTTTTTTTTAGATTTTACGTATTTCCATTGTGCGGGACTCAGGATAGAATGAATCTGTAAGATTGTAAAATTTGCAACAAAAGTTTTCCATTTGCTGGGGTATCCTTGTAACCAGGCTAGCACTATTGTTGAATCGGTCCAGGTATACATTCTAATATTGGGGATACCAAGAGCCTCAGCAACATTCCTTAGTATTTCGTTAGTAACAAAGCCACATTTCTTGTCTTGGAAGACTCTGCCTTTAATTGATTGGTGCCACCTTAGTTTTCCCGATATCAAAGTTACAGTAGTTGTTCTGGCCCTTGTAACCTTGCAATAAACAGCTGCAGCGTATCCTGACATATATGATCCGGGTTGATCCAACGTGGAACTTTTATTATTTGAAGCTTCACTTATATTTTATCCATTTATTCTTTATTTTTTCGGGAAGTTCTTCGTCCCATTGTTCGAGCAAACCAACCTAGTGGATCGAAAATTTTGGCTATTTCTGATATAACGGCTTGTTTCGTTGGTGGTCCTGTATCACAACTCATGTTGACTTGGAATTCGAATTCGTCATTTTCCGAATTCCACATAATGCCCAAAGTTTTAATAGATCCATGGGATGGTTGGTTTAGTTTCCCTCTGTTCTTCTGGTATTCCGTCCATAACAGTGTTGTTATTCGATGCCCATTTTCTTAGCTTAAAGCATGTAGAATCAAGCATACTTCGTATAGTTGCTGCTGACATTTTATTGCATCTTGTATATGCTATCAGTACCAAAGAGGACGTCATCAACATAAAAGTCCTTCAGCAGAATTTCTGAAGCCATTGTTGTGTTTCTCCAAAAGAAACAAAAACATCTGGCAAAAAGAATATATTAATAAACATATCGCCACCTTCCTCAATAATTTTATATGATACTCGTTAATATCATAATATAGTAATAAACACAAATACATATCTAAACGTTATCATAAACAAATGCATTGGCATTCCTCAAATGAAAATCTTTGTTTAAATTTGTTAAAATTAACCAGACATTTCTAATCATTATTTTATAGTTATTACAACAAAGTAATAAAACATACATTAGCAAGAATATATTTTACATACCGATATCATAAACAAATGCATTGACATTTCTAAATCAATTCCTTAAAATTAACCAGACATGTTTTAATCCTTATTTCATTCTTTTTATAGTAATCATAAAATAGTAATAAAACATACATTATGCAAGAATATATTTTAGATACCGATATTATAAACAAATGCATTGGCATTTCTAAATTTGTTTCTTAAAATTAACCAGACATTTTTTATTCTTTTTATAGTTATTATAACATAGTAATAAACACTTACACTAAGAATCCTATTTTAAAAATAAAAGATATAAACAAACGAGTTGACACTTTTACAACTCCTTATGTTAAATTGTTTCACACATTTTTAAACCCTTATTTTAACTTAAAACAAAAGTAAACAAACATTAGTGTTTACGAGTAACACACTCATTATTTTACACCATCAATAGCTGATAATAATATTTTTTTAACACTATTGGTAAATCAAAAAGAAAGAGACAAAACATAAAATTTAGTATATAAGACAAAATTTAGATATAAGAAAATCAGTAGTTTGTAGCAGTAGTTTTTTATCATCAGTTTGGTATCAGAGTTGGTATCACAGTGTATTAGCAGTTGTATATTGAAATCAATTGTAATCCAAGAAGAATATAAAATATAAAATTAAATAATATAACTTAAATATAAAAGTTGGAACGAAAACAAAATCTTTATATCATAAAAGAAATTCAACAATAAATTGGTAAGTATTATAATATATTAATTGATAACAAAGTTCAGGGAGTTAATGAATAACGCTCCCTTATCTACCTAAGTCAAAGGGAGAACTTTTGTATCATAACCACAAACAATAAAACCTACTTACTAACAAAAGCTATTTAATAGCTAATACCATTCACTATAAATTCTATACAAAATCAACCATACCGTAAATAAGGTATTTTATAAATATTTCAAATCTTCTTCACGAATTAAACCAATTCTTGTGAAAACATCCCAAAACATTATAAACAACAAATCTATAATTTCCTATAAAACATTCAACAGTCAAACTATCTTATCTTATAAAACACCATTGGAAATGTGTTTTGCTCATCTAAGGCGAGTTGTCGAAGGGTTCTTATGGCCAAGTTCCTTATGTTAGGTTAGGTTGTTGTGGCTGCTATCGCACACTTAGACCAGCGATTAGTCCGTTGTAATACCACTCTATATACGGCTATAGGTCCGAGTTTTTTCGTAGTACCATCTGTGCATTGCATAACTCCCTGCCAGCATATAGTACTGACATGAACGATGGGTCGGTCCATGGATTCTAAACACGATAGGAGATCCAGATATATGTTCATTTTTCACACATATCGCACCGCCCAAACGATTGAAGGTGAAAAACCCATCATTCGAATCGGGATTCGAACCCGGTACCTCCCGCTCCAACGGCCGCAGCTTTAACCACTGCGCCACCTGGGCGGTCTCTTGTTCACAGCTTGTAGTCGTTTATTTGTGGCTCTGGGTCAGTTCTCTAAACTATTATTTGTAGATTTTGTTGGCTTTCGCTCACCAAAATCTGTCTATATAGATTCCACCTTGGTTTCATCCACCTTGTTATTATAGAAAATAGATTCTGTTGAAGTGTTGGGCCGAGTTATTGGATGTCAGTAAAACTTAGTCCATTTGATGTCTTTGCCGATGCATCAAATACTACCCTAAGCTTGGTGGTTGTACTAGAATAAGCTGTTGTTTTTGCATGTATAGTCACCTGGATTTATTGGAACCATATGACCTAACTTGTGATATTCTCGTTTTAACTGTGGACTTCTCTAACCTCCTCTCCACGATTGTATAGCAATCTTGCTATGGCGTGATTGTTGCTATGGCAAAAAGTGAGCTCATCCTTTATTGGTATAGTGAACCTTCCATCTGCTAATCGATTAAATGAGTATTTGTATAGCCGTTCGCATAGCTCTTCGTCTTCTGAGTTTTGGTTACATCTGCTTATTTCTTCAATTTCTCGGAATTTATGTAGTTCTTAATCCAGATCAGAATGAGATGTCAGAGTTAAAGATATCGAATTTGTTGTCGGTTGGTTTTGTGTCATTCCCATCAGAATCTATCCTCACTCCGTCTACTAACATATTTGCATATACATCCGCATCTAGAATCAGCTCCCTTTACTGGTTCAGTATGCAAACATTCTGTCAATTTTAGTAAAATGAACGCTTCTATTTTATGCTACTGGACTTCACTCCACCAATTCTACTGACTTGAAAATCTACCCGCAATTTTGGTAAATTTAGTAATTCGGCTGCTGCTTGTAACGTTTGCTACATATTTTTCTAATTTCAGCAAAAGTTCTTCTTGTTGCTTGTGACATAACAGTATGTATTTGAGCGTTCAATGGTGTTCCTAGGTTGTTGAAATCCTTTTCATATCTGTAAACTTGCTGTAACAACATTTTTCGATACTTTCGTCGATCTTTGGTAATCATTTATAGGTTTTTATAATAAATTTAATGTGAACTTCTCCTATTGGATGGAAGCATACCAGGAACGGAAGGCAATTCTTCATTTTTTCATAACTTGACGATTAACTATATGATATTATCTCACCATTAATTGAATTCTTGGCCAGAACTATACGGGGTGTTCGATCACCATCATGTTTTTGTCTTTTATAGTGTCAGTTTGTTAAAACTAAATCAGTTTGAGCTGAGCTACGATTGGCACTTGCCAGTCCTAGATGAAATTGCCATCGGAAATCTTTTCAACGACAATTTCATCTATGACTGGCAAGTGCCAATCGTAGCCCAAGTCACTTGGAATGTAATATATAAGAGTTTTTAAGGTATCGTTTAACAGCAATGAATGGATCTAGTGCATGAATGTTCATATAGGAAATTAAATAGACCTTAATCAATTTGAGCGTAAACACGAGAGGAAAGTGAGAGAGGGAGAAGGAGACATGTACAGTACGCAAATAGAGTGAATGAAACTAAGGTAAATGGTGGAATAATGATATTCAATATTGGGTATGAAATGAAATGAAGATTCTTGGACATTTTAACAGGTTTAGCTATATGCTGTGAACATCCACAGACAAATATATATTGTAGAGAAGTCAGAGATAACCCCTTTAGTAACCGGAGGGATGCAAGTAATGTAAAGTTTTTAGGAAACAGGCAAAGGACTTGAATTCATACAAACTGATGACGGATGTTGAATAATTTAGAAAATGGGAGTTATATTAAAAGGAGGTCGCATAGATGTGTTCATTCACATCACTGATCGTAATCAAATGTATTTATCTCTACAATCTAGTTTCGGGGCTCGAGACACTTCCAACTCTTTCGCGGTTCGCTTGAATGTTCGCCCATGAATTCTGCACTCCAACAGGGGGTCATCGATGTATTCATTCACACCACCGATCGTAATCGTATGGTGAAAAATTCCTTTATCATCCTGGCCCTTTATATCGAACCCGGTACCTGCCACTCCAACTGCCGCAGCTTTAACCACTGCGCCATCTGGGCGGTGAGAAAACTTTAACGACCTCGCCATTTGTTTGGTCTCGAAAAGGTTTAGGTAAATATAACAACGCATCCATCGATACCCATTGAATTCATTGGTAACTTATAAAACCAATTCATCTGGATGCTAATATTATGGATAAGCAAGATTAAATAGTTCTTTGTGTCTTGTTATAATTTGATCACGTATAAGTAATCTATTGTTACATACAGACTCTGAGTAGAATATCTAACTTCTCAATCAATACATGAACCATATACCACATAATTAATTTAATTAAATTTTATCAACGATATAGATTATCCTAATTAATTGTTGCCAAAAACTATTCTTATTATATTTATCGTTCAATATTGTTTATGTGTATCCTTGCAATAACCGTATCAATTATCCTTTACATCTATATCTAGTGCTCTGTATATAGCACAAACCACCCAAATAAATTTGTTTGAAGGGGGTAATACAAAACCTATCAATATTTTATATCAGTCAGCATATTGGTCCCCATCACGGAAAC
This sequence comes from Tipula lateralis, assembly GCA_963932295.1. Classification (NCBI taxonomy): domain Eukaryota; kingdom Metazoa; phylum Arthropoda; class Insecta; order Diptera; family Tipulidae; genus Tipula; species Tipula lateralis. The sequence continues at coordinate 52,866,516 of OZ010736.1, read as the reverse complement.
ACTTCTATTTTCTAAAAGGATAAAGATAATTAGAATGACCACTTCCCGACCATTATGAGATATCTAGAAGCATTTTGAGCTTGTGACAAAGAACTATAAATATCCATAACCTCACTTTTACTGATGCCAATTTTTTCTATGACTAACTGGCCGTGAAGTGCCCAAACCGCGTTTTAACTGAGACCTAATGAACCATTTTAACGTATTGGCGCACATTAAAGGTGGTGAATTTAACGAATGGTTTTACAAAAAACCACTATTGATTATTTATAGGAAGGTTCCAAATATTTGATTTTGCATTGGCCAAGTACTTGATAGATCCATTTATAACAAGATTTATGTAAATATTACACAGAAATTGCTGTTGCTTCATCTTTAATTCGCAAGTGTTCTAATTCCTGGTAAAGTATGACCATACATTGGGCGAGAACCGAATCAATTTGCACTCTTCTTGGGTAGGAGACGGCATGTTTTGCCCAGACTAGGAATTTCGTCCACATTTTACTTTCCCACTATTTTGTAGAGCTAATCACAACAGATGTATGTTGAACTGATCTGCCATAAATAGACGCCTCAAATAAACCCCATGACTGTATCACTTAGCCAGTCCTTTCTGAAGGGTACACCAAAAATCGTTAAAATACGACGGAGAATGACAGGATGTTATAGAAGGGGAATTGGTGTTGCTTAGAATAACTTGTTCACTGGGAAAATTTGAGTCTTGAGAATGTACTTACTGACGTTTGTTTACCTAGAATATGGAGTAGTGAGATGAACAATAATCGTTAGAAATTGAATACAAGTTTATTAATCACCCAGTCATTTCTCCGAACCTGCATAGTAACCTTAAGATTAGTCATTATGTCTATGATACCATACAAAATAATGAGTTGGATGACTGACCTATAGAGACACTGTTTAAGGAGGGGTTACATCCCCATCTTTCACCTATGGTATTGTTACAAGATTAAAGAACTATATAACTGGCTTCTATATATACTCTTTCCATTATGATAGGTTTCCCGCTTAGAGTTTTTGTTCAAGTATAAAATCCAGGTATTCCGGTTTGCTTGGAAAAGTCAAGCTTGATCTGAGGAACATTTCTAAAAAATATGATCAGCTCAGTTTTATGCATTGCAGTGCGCATTGCATGTGGTTACTGAAGCTGCATGTCTATTTACCTAGCAATAGCAAGCTTATCCACATAAGCTGCCACCTAAAGGCTTAAAACCTGACACGGACATAAGTTTACCTTAGCTTAAAGACGCTTTAAAAGGAAGCGTGTAGTATTGTAAACTTTCTAAGATCGACTTCTTCGTTATAAAGAGTGTAAGTTTGGTCTTTTCAAACAAAACGGAGAACCTGGGTCTTATCTTGGACAAGAAACTAAGCTAGAAAGAATTAAGAAGCCTAGTATAGCTCTCTATACTCTTGTAATAATGACATTGTTAAAATATGGGAATGGAGCCACACGTTGAACAGCGGCTGTACAGTTCAGGCATCCTACCCATTATTTTGTTGTTTGTTGGCCCTGGGAGTTGAATGCAGCCCAGCTGGCTCAGATGTCTTCTCTATTTGGTCACAGAAGAGTCGCCATGTTCTGGTGTTAGCATTTCATAATAAGCATATAACTATTTATAGTTAAGAGTCCACAGTCCAAGAACCCGATCATCAGGTTAGTTTCCTGGTCTGATTCCCAGGTCTCCATGAGAGAACACTATTGAGCCATTGATTTTAACATCTCCGAGTCAGCTGATTATATCTCCACGCCATTTTCCACCTCATTCCGAGAGAGGCTAGTTCACCAACAACATGTAGAATATCTTCATCTGTATCTGTTGTTGTTGCCCTCTTCAAAATTCTTCCATCCTGGCAAATTTCAAGTTTTCGGTTGAAACATCAGATATCGGTAGAAACAACGATTTTTGGTCAGGCTATAAGTTTGAACTGATTCTGATTCTAACCGCCATATCTATCGGACAGTATTGTCTTCTAGCTATAAATTACCACCACTTATGCTTCAAGATCTCAGCGAATGCTCACAATACATTCTCTTGGATCTTGATTATCATGTCTTCTTGGCGGCACTTTTTAAAATTTCAATCTCTTTGACTGAGGCTTTCGTTTAATTGCTTTTTCCATCGTCCTGCCTGAGTGAATCTCATTGATCATTCTATCAGTCTTTCGCACTTCCCAAACCAACCACCTATTGCGATAGTGTTGTCCATGATTTCTATAGCTGTGTGTGAATTGGTTTGAGTAAGAATAAATAAGTTTTAGGTCTTATAAAGTATAATAAAGTTTTTTGTCTTGTGTAATTTAGATATGGGTCGATACATGATTTTGACACAACAAACACTTGTTAAACAATAACAACTATCATTGTCCTTTAAGGATTAATTTCTAACTCAATAAATCATCAATTTTCTTTGCAATTGTTTTTGAAGACTAATCTTGGTTCTATAACTTTGCAAAGAATTTACAGCGCATGCCACAACGCAGACACTATAGTGAGGTATGCTCTTAATAAACTACTTCTATGTTTGTTTCTTCATTTTCAATCTGTTTTAGGGAGTCAAATCACATTGAATTCGATTAATGTAACGACTATAAATATTCTGCACATTGGTATACTGCCAGCCAGTTATGTGAAAGAAGATGGACTAGATCGTGGATTTTACACACCAACGAGGATCAAAAAGGTATTCATGTGTCCATAATGATCAGAGCTTATTGGACCTTTCTTTCAGTATAAAAAGGATCCTTGAATTCGACCTGCAGAATTAAAAGTCTATGGGCTCTAAAGCAGATGGCATAGACAGAAATCAATAAACCGTAATAAGGCTTCACAGTGGGATCTGCATAGCATGGATGATATATGATAGACAATACAAGTATCGGTTGTACAGTTTCGGAAATGCATCCGTTCTGTCAAGGAATGATTTCACCAGGGTTCCAGTCTTTCGACAAATCAAAGAATGGCATAAAACAAACCCACACAGGATCTTGCTTCCCTATTACTTTTATGAGAACCAGTTTGAGCTACTTATGTAGCGTGATAAATCCCGCACCTTACAGCTTTCGGGATCAGAGAGGCAGTCCATTAAGAACTTATCCAAATATTCATGCCTTTTGTGTGCCAAAGATGAGCATAGTCTCCTCGTCCATATGGTTTCTGCAATAGTCATTTGTTTCTAGTCCTAGTCTTCTCACATGTTCTCCAAGTAGGCAGGGCCCTGTGAGTATCCTCACGATCGTTTTTAGTTCATATCTTAGGGAGATTAGTGGAAGATTAGTTTTGGCCAGACTTGCCTTGCTACCCTGCATGAGAGGGTGTTCATCCACCGTTCGAGGCTACTATACCACCTTGTTTAGCACAGTCTTGAGTGCTTTGATGGGCCTCCCCAACTTTGCCCTTTCCGGTAGCAGTTCCCAATGACGTCCGAATGACCAAACGTCCGAGTGGCCGGGGACCCAGTCTATCTGAATGTTGAAATACTCATTCAACATATTCAGAGACAAGTAGCAACACTACGCCATTCTAGACGTCAGAGAAACAGAATCAAGTGACTTGATTGCCGCCTGACTGTCCACATAAATTACGATATCAGTCGAGGATACCACATTATGTCTTAATCAATTCAGGACCTCTTCAATCGCTATCACTTCTGTCTGGTACACGTTGCAGTGATCAGGGAGGCGAACTGATGTATTTACCTTCAATTTATGATAGAAGACTTCACCTCCTACTTTACCGTGTAGTTTGGAGCTATCTGTGAAATCGGTGTAATGTAATGTATGCTTATTAGCGATGTAACGCTAATTAGCATACAGGCCGTCACCTTCTCGATCCTCTTTTTGTACGTTACTTTATCGAGAGTTGGTCACCACACGCTCACCCCATACATAAGTACAGGCCTTACAACGGAAGTGAATAGCCAGTGTAACATCTCCGCTTCAGACCCCATCTCTTTCCGATGGCGTTCCTGCACGAGTACATGGCTATATTAGCCTTGTTTATTTAGCTTTGTTTTTTTCTGTAAGCTTTAGTTGAGTTTGAGAAGAAAAAAAGATTGCATCGTGTTCAGAATTCTTCATAAATGGATCTTGTGGCCCTGGAAAGCAATAACTCTATGCAAAACGAATTTCTGACCAAAAATCAAATTTATCTAGAATGATTTTTTCTATATGCTGGTTGGTTATCAAAAGTCCTTCAGAACAGTGGAAGCAGTAATCCAGTAATCAGCTCAAAGTTCGAAATGTTTCAGGACCAAATCCCACACTACTGATTCTAATCAGATGGTGAAAAATCCTCTTTTCATCCTGCAGCTATCGGATGCGAACCAAAGTATCTCCCGCTCCAACTGCAGCAACTTTAACCACTGAGTGATTTGGTCGGTTTAGGGAATATGCATTTAACGCACTCATCAAAGACCCTTACCGAAAAGTCTGGCATTTAAGCTTATCACTATAAACATTTGTGTAGATTGTAAATTTTGTATAGCTATACGCTTGTTAATCTCAAGAACACTGCAGGTTTATCTGTATCATCTCTTTTCGATGCAATGTTAATAGCTCCCTCTACCTCACATATAGTCATTCATTCTCGGTACAGCTTACTCGGCTGTGTTTTGCTTGAGATGTGCTGGGACGTGGAACATTTTCGCAACTTTTTTCGGCCATAGATCAATTCTTAATTCAAAAACCGACATGGTTAATGATTCTTTTTAGATAGATTTCTCTCTGGCTTTGAACAGGGTGCCGGGTTTGGTATCTACTATCAATCGTATGAGAGACGCAGAGTTCGAATGCTGTAATGCAGGAGATTATAAGAAATTCTTGAATCACCGCGGTTGAAACAACAAGATAACGGTCATGTGGATGTCTGCCCACTGTGCCATTTATCTCGAAGCAATAACACCTTTTCCATGAACAAGTACCACTTCAGTATATTATAATAATTTCAGTATATTATAATAATATAGCTTACACATTATTATGAGATGTCCGGTTTTCGATTACATCAAGTCCATTTTGTTGAATTCCAGGAATATTCTTATCCATCTATTTCTGGACTTCTCTATCTTGGTTCAAACAACTCTAAAAGTTTTCACCATAAGCCGTTGAATTCTGAACCTGGTTCTAGACAACTTTAATAAATAATGCAGGTGGCGAGCAATTATGAGCTTATAGCTATTTAGTCAGTATACACGGTGGGCAAAAGTCTCGCTACATTTTAATTGCGCGCCATCTTGGTTAAGTGACATTTACCTCAGTTTCGCTTTAACCCTTTTATTTTGTAGACGCCCTAATTTTATAAAGAATAAATATACGACAGAAGAACGACCAGAAATAGTGACAATTTTTAATGAAAATATTCGTTCCATTATTGCCATTCAGCGGAAATTGCGTCAAATCTATCCAAACCGTCCAGTGCCTCACAAAACTACAATTTATCGTTTACATGCGAATTTTCAACAGTACGGTACGACAGCAGACAGACCTCGTTGTAGAAGACATCGGACGTCTCGTAACGCTGAAAATGTGGCTCTGGTGCGCGATAGTGTTGCAGAGTCTCTAAAAACATGAATTCAGATCTCCGGATTTAACAGTACCAGACAAATCAAAAGTTTATGTGAATAAGCCCCAAACGATTCAACATCTCAAAGACAATATTCGTCACGAAATTGAAGAAATTCAGCCTGAGATGTTGCAGGATGTTATGAAAATTGCTTAAAAAAGAGCCGAAAGTTGCATAGTGAATCGCGGTCACTATTTAGCTGATATAATATTCCAATCATAACGGAAAAAATGTAAGGACCCAATAAACTTTTTATGAAAACCAAACCTACTTGTCTTTCGTTTGAACAAATTTATGAGCAACCAAACTGGTAGCGGGACTTTTGCCCCACCCTGTACAAGTCACTTGTTTGATGGTAAATGTCTGTGATCCAGTGCTCTCCACGTTATGATAGTCCGAGGAGATTTAAATGAATAAAAGTTTGAAATGAGTTGGGGGCTCGGATTTTGTTATCAATGTGAAAGCAAACCTAAAGCACCATTATATAACAACCCAAACGAATTTTATCTCCCCATCTAAAAAAGCTCATCTAAAAAGCAACATAAATATTCATTATACAATTGCTTTAGATAATTGTGTAAATATTAAATAATAAATTAGCTTTTTGTATAAATATTTAAAAAAAAAATTTAAATCTCAAAGTGCTTCCTCTAAGCGCGAGCATGATGAATATGATAATTGATGATAAAGAATAATAGACTTCCAATAAAATGATAACAACTGTAATAACCATAATACCCATAACAATCAAATTTGATTTAATTTATTATTTATAAATTTATTCGAAAAGCTTTTTTAATCGAATAACAGAAATACGCATTCACTGGACCATAACACAAAAAGCTTTTAAATATTTTGTTTATTTCCAAAACAACAAAATTGTCTATATATTGATTGTTCAAAACTTTAAAGCTTTAGGTTGTATCTCCATAAAAAATCATGCTTTGCAGATTAACCAACAAAAAATAAATAAATAAAAGCACAACATGAAGAATGAAAAGCACAACATGAAGAAAAGCCATAAACATCGTCGTACAATAAACAAAATTTTTAATTTAACATTTGTACCCATACAGTCGTTGAGATGGAACAGCGGGAGCTGTCATAACACCAAGAATAACGATGTACCGCACAACGAAGACACGATCCTAATTTTGTGTCTATATACATGACAAAAACTGTTCGACATTGGCGCACCAATACTCACAGTAGGATGAAAGTGAGGCTTGAAGCCCGACTCAATCGAAATGAAGTATTATTCCCCTGGACATTGACCAAGACGTACAAAACGATTTAACTATCGGCCAAGGTTAAGAATCTCGATAAAACTGTTTCTTGAACGACTTCAACCTGAGGACATCTCTTTCGTACAGTCACCGTAATCGAAACGCAGTTTTAATGTGAAAAAATGATTCCAAGCTAACTCAATTTTGTCCAGTGATTTTTTAAACTGTCCAACAACTTCATGAAGTGCTGATAGTAGACAACAACCATCTCTCAGCTGATTAAGATATTTTTCCTGTAAGACACTATATGAAATATTCTATGTTTGATTCGAGCGTTCCAAAATTTTGAGAATGAACCGATTCTATCATTCCTTACCAACTCGGCCTCCAGGGCTCACTTAGGGTTTCCAAGTTTTGTACTTGAATGGCCACATTCGAGAATATGTGTTTCCATTAAAAGCTTGATCATGCTTTTATTAAGGCCCGATAATGACCTTCATATCTCCATGGAGTACAACCTTAGGTTTAGTGGATTCCAAGAAGCGGACAACTTCCACACGGAAAGGTTTCGATATCTTTTTACACGACTGCACATTTTATACTCTCATTATGGTGATTTGAACAAGTCCCAGTCTTCCGTTTACCGGATATGGTTTTGTTGAGATGTTCTCTCGGTCTAGATGGTTTCCTAGTTCACCAAGGTGTTATAGTTCCATAGAGTTTACTAAGCTCTTTTCTTAAAAGAACTCTTTTGTTAGTAGATAACTAGTGGTTTTTCAACTATCTCCCTGCCTTTTCCATTTCGAAATTTTTATTGCTGAAGGTAGGTTATATTTGCAGGTTTTTCACCATTTAGAGAAATGAGCTAAAAGAGAGAGAGAGAGAGAGAGAGAGAGAGAGAGAGAGAGAGAGAGAGAGAAGAGAGAGACAGAGAGAGAAAGTGGGAGAGAGAGAGAGAAAAGAGAGAGACAGAGAGAGAAAGTGGGAGAGAGAGAGAGAGAGAGAGAGAGAGAGAGAGAAAGAGAGAGAGAGAAAGAGAGTTCTGTCAGAGAATACCATGAAACCAGCAAGTAATTATTTCAGTAATTCTTATTATTGCTAACATAAACTAAGGCTCTAAGCGCCGAGGGACAGATCCAGATGTCTTGTTAGTTTAGCCATTTCAAAGTTTTTCATTCTATTTTTTCACCATAGGTCGTTGTATGAGTGAGAAGGACTCTTACCAAATGTTGTAAATTTATTTGATTAGACGGTACACCATTTCTTATTTAGAATGAAAAAGGGTTTGAACTCTATTCGATTCCTATGTCGTTAGCCCTGAGTTTTATTCTCGAGCCTCTTAAAAATATCTGAAGGTGTTTCAATAGGACCCGTAACTTAAAGAGTACACCTTACTGAAATAGGTAGGTCTTTGAAAACGTTGAAGTCCAATTCAATTCCGTCCTTGAAATTTAGAGCAGGTACAGATTTCAATACCCATATTAGATTTCTATAGTGTAGCGCCCTCTAAAGTCAAGCGTTCTCCAAAAGAACAGCATGTACATATTTATAACTTTTGGGAATTTCCTCCAGAAGTGATGAGCATTGTTCGCAGGGCTCAGCCGGACTCTCCATTTAACGTAGTAACCTAGTTGCCCAGTGATTACGGCGGGAGGTAACATGTCCACTTATGTAGCCTACAAGATACGAGGCAGACACTATTGTCATGTCAGTTCTTCTAGGCAGCTTCACTACTGACCACTATAATCTAGCTATGATCAATAAGAACAGTTGCAAATCAGAAGTCTTAAAGCATTTTTAAAGAGTTTGGGAATTGAGAAGGGTTCGTCGGCAGATTTAAACCTCGGGTGTAAACATCGTATTTCGGCTTTATACGTGAGCATTTTATCAATAACTCTACGTAATCGGTCTTCCATCCCAGATTTGAGTGTTACCTGTGATTCTTTTTGTTGAGTGGCTGCTACTGCAGGTTGTAAAAATCGCATTTACGTATAACCACCTGCGCATAGAATAGCTCCATGTCAGCCTATAGTACTGACATGGACGATGGGATGGCTCATGGATTCTAAACTCAAAAGAGGCTCCAGATGTGTTCATTCACACCACTGATCGCACCAGTCTGCCCCTATCGGGATTCGAACCCGGTACCTTCCGCTCCAACTGCCGCAGATTTAACCACTGCGCCACCTGGGCGGTGTTATCTGTGATAGTGAGCTGATTTTTAGGGATCAGTTTAGTAACATCATAAATAGAGTATGCTTGGGGTAGTCAAGAGTGGTTTTTTGACCTTACATTATTTACACGCTATTAGTCTATTCACATTAACAGAGTTGGATCTGGGCAACATAATGCAACGGAGATTTCACCACATTACACTACACGATTGTAACCTGTCTCATGCCTTCACCGGTTGAACCTCTTTAATTTAGTCACTTGTAAGTCACGGTATCGTTGCAAATGTCCCTTTAGATATTATCGAGTGTCGTCGACTGTTCGGCTCTGATTTTTGGGACCACTCAATCTGTCTCTTTCGCACAAACTTCGGACAGAATGTGTCTATAATAATGCTGATCCATCAAATTCAAGTCGAATAATTTGGCACTAGTCTGAGTTGCGCTGTCATATTTTGGAATGCAAAACATGCGGGAAAATGCGTCAACAGGTTTGTGGACGAGTCTTTTCATTTATAAGGATCTCGAATTAAAATTTAATTAAAGTCAATTCAATTTATTATTTAAGTATACAAAATTCAATAATTTAGTGGATTGTAGTTATAATATTATATGGTGCTTGTCGTTTCGGGTCTATCAAATATCAGGGAACTAACATCGACGTGCTTTAAATCACAGTTTATCACCTCCGTATTCGTTTGTTCGATACTTGAGAAACGTCTCTCTTTCTTAGCAGCTAGCAACGATGATAGCTCATCGATTCGTTGCTGCTTAATTTTCACCACATTTTCGAGATGTTCAACTTTTTGGTTAAGTATTGCGATCGCTTGATTCTTTTCACGGACCGCATCTTCCAGCTTCTCATACATCGAATATAAAATCATTTTTTGTTGTACCTCGACAATCTCGTGATCGATTTTACGTGACACATTCACTGTCATAATGTCGGCTGAAACGATAATGTAGATATGTATTGAGAGTTTATGGGGTCTAATTACCGGATTCGTATATACAGTTATCAAAATCTTCACTCCCATCGGCCGAACTGTCTCGCGACGATTCCATATAAATTCGATGTTTTGTCATTATATCGTGCAACAATGATTCGATAACACCAGCCACACCTTTCGATAGCAGTTCCATCGTTTTAAAGTTGATCGGCGAATGGATTTTTCGTAATATTTTTCGATTTAGTGTGTTCCAATTTTCCATTTTTAAATTGAACGAACTGCACGATTGATAATTATGTAATTCGACCAGTTTGGGATACAACTGTTTTAGAATTTCGGCCAGCAATAGGCCATCGGAAAAATCGCGTGGCAGTTTTTTACTCGGCCGTGATAATTCAAATTTATCGATCCACAATAACAGTTCTTCGGTTTCTTCGAAGCCTAGATCACGTATCTTGGTGAAGTAGGACAGTTTTGTGTTCGACGATTGATTAGAAGTCGATGATAGCGACTGGTTTATATGTTCCATTACGGTTGGTGGGATGGTTGGGGTTTCAATTGCTAGATGAGGATTCTTGGTGTAGAAAATTTTTTCTAATAGAGTTGTGATACAAAAAACTAGTTTATAAAAACAAAAAATATTTCTAATTTCGTAGCACATAATGCTAAGATTGCTAGGCTCAAATGTTCGGTCTTATGAGGTGATTATTGGTTGATTGGTCGTCACTATACCAACAGTTTAAACAAAACGATAGTTTGAAAGTTTACGAAATCCTTCAGCCAAATTTAATCCAGGCGGTTGAAGCAAAAGGCATTTCCAATCATTCGATTACGATCCATGGCATTACTATGGGCTGTCATGGAGCATTGCAATGTGTGGATGAACTGTGCGTACGTCTTCGATTTGACTTCGGTGTACTGCTTCAAAAGGAAAAATGCGATAGAGTTGAGTGAGCTTCGGCCACAAAAGAGAAAGCATTCATAAGCAGTGAAGTCCTGCGAGCCATCGGCCAGTATAATTGGTAGTCGGGTGGTGATGAGTGATAAGCTTTTCTACATTTGGCCTTTTGCAACATATGCTACCCTACATGCCGAGCGTTGTCGTGCTGAAAGATCACTATGTCATGTCTATTGAATGCATTTGAGTTTTAATGCTCAGCTTAATTGCAACTCTTGTGGTTGGTATACGTTCTCCAGTAATGGTAGGCTTGAGTAGCTCATACGTCATCATTTCAAATTTATCGCACCAGATGTTTAGCATTAGCCGTGAATATCTGGATTGGCCGTTGAAATTAATGGTTGACTGAACGAACCTTATGAAGTTTTGCTTATTGAGTTGAAGTGGATTCACACCCCATTCAGAAGACAAACTTCCTAGGGTTGCACACTATTATTATATAGGCAAAACTGCAATACAAGCTCTTGTAATATAGTTCAAGATTATCATTTGTGGTACTGCTCAGTACAACATTTTCCATTATAAGAAGAAAGACTTTCTTTTCGTACATTTTAGTCGTCCAACCCATTAGCTCTCTATTATATCTACGTTTTCAAAGGGGTCATCCATAACAGTAAGGTGGCCACTGTGTGTATATAGGTCGCTTACTCTCCTCTGTCGGGCACACAATTGCTCATACATATGAGCTCAAGCAGTATTCATTAATACCACTGGTTAACATGACAGGGCTTCTAAGAAATTAATACCTTCACTCATGCATCAGCAGTGGATTTGGTGCATTGTTCGTTAGTTCATCGAAAAGCTTTTAAACTCCTCAATCGACGATCTGAATAGCAAAGAAGAGTAGTACTACCAACTTCCTGTATTGAGTGGTTACCACAAATCCATACAGCCACCTAGTCCGAAATATGCAATACCCATATGTACTCTTATCTAGGTTTTTATATTGCTCACACACAAATCCGCTTCAACTTCCCTTACTGGTTGCTGTAAGACATTCTCAGCAGCCTCACAGTGATTAAACTGGATTTTGACAGCAGTCATTTTCTGCGCTCGATTTTCAGTGCTTCATGAGATACTGGACATTTAAAGCTACTATAGTCACGTGATTATTTACAACTTCCTTCTCGATATACACATAAAACATTTGGTCTCAGTTCTGGTTTAACCGGATTTGGTATGAAACCCATCCGATTTTTTATCTTGCTCACTACGATCAATTTTACAGCCATACGCTGTTTGGAACTCTAGTAATGCTGTTTGTGTTCTTCGGTAGGCCTTTGTTAGTGTTTTCTCAATGCACTGTCCTTTTACTACTTCAAATTGTACGTCCAGCGCAATTTACACTTTTTGGGAAGTGGCACGCTCGTCAATGTCCTTGACCACCAGCAGCATCTTCTAAGTCTCCTAAGTCGATTTCAAATGCAGAGATTTACTCACCCTTCTTTATTTATAACTCATCTAGACGAATGGGCTTCCGTCGTGGTCGATGTTTCTTTTGTTCCTTCGATTTAGTTCTACCCTATATGCCACTTTTACACCACTCCATGGTTGTTGTTTCTGAATTTATCTTCCCAGACTTATGAAAAACGCTTTCTAGCTTTTATCTTTGGTTATTTCTATTTTTGTGTTTAACAAGGACTGATGTAGAAATAAATATACTCTCACTCTCCAGATAACTGTCCTCACTTTGCCACCATTGGCTCTTCTGTTTCGTGGCGTGGTTGTATCATTAAGCCCGCTTGACGGTTCCTACGCTATGGTTGGCGGACGGCTTGGCCGCACTCTATTGATTCTTATGAACGGGGAAGTCCCTGCTGCAAAAGTCGGTGCAGCATAAACACTCATTGTTAACTTCCCCTGAGATGACATTCCATATTCCTTTTATCGTAGATTTGAGATGTTCCTCTCTCTTGGTTTGATGGTATAAAAGAAACATCTCTCTAATTTTGTTGATTATCATACGAAGGCTTTGAATTTGAACCGAATATCGCCAAATTCGGAATACGAAAATATACGACTAAGCATAAAATGCACAAGTTTAAGGCAGCTATCAACCTTTACTTGAAGGATCGCGCGTTGGGGCAGGAGCTCTGACAGTTACAAGGAGCTAGGTCAGTCTAAAAGTCCGCCCTGCACCCAATTAAAAAAAAAAAAAAGCATCCACTTAGTCATGTAGCCATCGGTGTATGCAGTAAAATCTTCGCTTGCTCGGTATCTATGATATCTGGCGGGATTTTCCTACCAGTCACCCAGAGAGATGCCCGGAAAAGTAACACCCCACACGAGATGAGAATTTCGATTTTTTTGAAAAATAGAAAATGGAAAATTTCAATATAAACATAAAAAGTTTAGTTCAAACTTTGTCCTTTGCTATCTATACACATTTTTGTCATCTCTCTGGCAATACATGAATACTACGACGATAAACCGATGTGCTTTTAGACCGAAACCATTCATCTAACCAACTTAGCACATCACCGAAACCGAGCAAGTATAGCTTTGCCAAGTTATGTGCCATCGAATGTAACAAGTGATAATCAAAAACGGGACGGTCTAGCGACATTGTCGTGGACCGTGGAATTGCGTTGACATGAAGCGTTGCCTTTCTGCATGTCTCGTGTCACATACGTTTTTCGAGCAATGGCTGTTTCAGATTAATGAGTTGTTGTCGGTAGAGTTTACAAAATTGTTTCCGGTTTCTGCAGCTCATAGTACACTAATTATTTCTGGTCCCACCAAACGCATAGAACAGTCTTCTTTCCGAAGCAATTTGGTCGTGCTAGATGTGGACGTTGATGCTTCGCCAGGTGAAAGCAATTATTTGTTTGCAATTGGGATTCTTAAAAAAATTCACTTCTCATCTCCTGTAACATTTAGGTGCAGGAAATTTTTTTTTTAATTAATCCCAAAGCATGTAAACGTTATAAAAGTATATCTTGTATATAGTCGGTCCTGCTAGGACTGGGCACAGAACGCTGCCTTGAAGAACTGCTGCTCTTACCTATCTCAGTCCAGAATACTCATCTTCTTGTCTTACTCTAAAAAGTCTTTCAGATAAATATGATCTCAAAAGATCAACATATAGTGCCGGAAGTATAACATTTAGTTTATGTATTAAACCCTCGTAGCCCTGTGGGTGGGGGCAGCCATGTTTCGTAAATATTTTGAACGAAACATGAGACCCATAGAATACCACCACAGTATCCAGAGCTTGTTGTAGGAGGCGACTAAATCTGGTTGGATCGCTGGGCTGACGACTCGCATCCGTAAAAAAGTGAAACTGTTAAAAATGTCAACAAAAATGAACAACAAAAAAAAGGAATCCCCGCTTAAGTACTCGGACACGAGATTGAGGATCGGCACGTGGAACGTGCAGTCATTAAGAAAACCTGGCGCGTTAAACGGCCTTATCACATGCATGAAAGAGTATCGGCTGGAACTCGTAGCTCTCCAAGAAACTCGATGGCCTAAAAGTGGAGACCATGTGTCCCAAGGCTATACGTTGCTACACAGTGGAGACCTCGGAAATCTTAGGGTTGGGTTTCTCATTGGGCCACAGGTAAAAAAGTCTTTGTTGGACTTTCAAGCAGTCGATAATCGAATGTTTAAGCTTCGCTTGCACAGGAGATTAGCCAACCTGTCAATTGTCTGTATACATGCGGCCACTCATGTAAGCCAATCCCAGGATAAAGACTCATTTTACAATAATCTGGATAATCTGATGGGTGCTATACCGGAGCTAGATGTCAGATTGGTGATTGGTGACTTTAATGCTAGAGCTGGCGGAAATCAGACCGACTTATGTAACAATATAGGTCCGTACTCCCGACACGAAACTGCGACCGAGAATGGGGAAAGAATGATGTACTTTGCGATCGCTCATGATCGCCAAGTGGCAAGTACATTCTTTCCCCATAAACACATACATTTAGAAACATGGACACATCCACGTAAAACATCCCGAAGCCAAATTGACCATGTGTTGATTTCTAAAGGGCGGGCTCGTGTTGTCCAAGACGTGAGATCGTATCGGTCGTCAACCAAATTCATAGGCAGTGATCATTATCTGGTCACTGCAAAGCTACGATGAAAATTTTCGTACAAGTCAGGGAGAACAGGAGAATATACAACGCGATTCTCCTGTGAAGGTCTGATAAATGAAGAAACGCAACGAAATTATCAAGATCTTGTCAGCAATATCATTTTACGATGTAGTTACCAATCTGATGATGTGAACAGTGTCTGGGAAGTATTGAAAACCTCGGTTGTCGATGCTGCCCAGCACACTCTCGGTATAGTGAAAACTAAGCCCAAAAATGATTGGTTTGATGAGGACCAAAACCAAATATCTAATCTCTGGTTTTAGAGACCAAGACGCAAGTGATTTCAGTAGTGGTAGCCACACGTTTAAAGGAGTAATGAGATTCAAGTATCTTGGATCTCTCATCACTCACGATAATAGTGTAGGCGAGGATATTAAGGTCCACCTTGCCGCTGGCAATCGGGCTTTGTATCCTCTACGTCCACTGCTGAAATCAAAATATCTTGCAAATGCGGATAAACTGAAACTGTACAGAGTGTTGATCAGACCCGTTGTCATGTATGGATGTGAGAGTTGGACCTTGACGGATGAGTACGAAAGATGGCTTCTAACATTCGAGAGAAGAATCATGCGTGTGATATATGGCCCAAAACGCGACGTCGTTGGCACATACCGAGTTCTGTTCAATCACGAGATCAGGAATTTAATGCAAATATATCGTGCATGAAATCAAAGGACAGCGAGTACGCTGGCTCGGACACGTTCTGCGTGCTGATCCGAACCGAATGATACAGCGATCTTTGAAGGGAGAACCGCCTTTCGGTAGGCGAAGAGGGCGCTGTCGGCGACGATGGCTCCACGGCGTAGAGAGCGATCTGGCATCTTCAAACTGTCTACAATGGTTTGAAGAGCTGACTTGTGATTGAAACCGATGGAGTCAGATTGTTGACACGGTACGGGCCAATAATGGCCTGTACAAACTGCAAAAAAAAAAAAAATACGGATTACTTAGATTTTATATAACATCCAATTTCTGGCTTCTTCATAAGCAGTGAAGTCCTGCGAGCTATCGACCAGAATAATTGGTAGTCGGATGGTGAAAAGTGTCAATGGAATGTGCCCTTCTCAGGTGCAGACTATTCTTTAGAAGCTTGTCTAAATTTGACCACTTTTGCAATATATGCTAACTAACATACCGAGCCTTATCGTGCTGGAAGATCGCTTTGTCATGTCTACAGAATGCATTTGAGTTTTGATGCTCAGTTTAATTGTAACAATTGTAATTGGTAAATGTTCGCCAGTAATGGTTTTATTAGGCTAGAGTTCATAGTGATCGCACCAGATGTTCAGCATCAGCCGTGAATATTTGGTTTGGCCGTTGAAGTTAATGAATTCACCCCCGATTACGATTTGACGCAAAAAATTCTTTTGATTTGGTCTTCGGTACGTAAAAAATGGTGTTGGACTCTTGGCTTTAGTTTATACGGAACATAATTCCTTTGTTTTTGCAATATACCTATATAGCCTCAAGATGATTTGAAATCGCTTGTTGAATCACTTTCAAAGTTTCGGCGGGCTTCTCGTGAGTAAGGCATAAATCATGGACGTATAATGCGTGCAACTACGCATCTTCAACCTTTGCTGGCTCCGCATACGAATTCATTTCACTGGGTTAAAATCATCAATTTTATAACACCGGAATCAGTCCCAAGCAAGGTACGTCTATTTGCGGTATTCATTAGTACCACCGGTAAACATGACAGGGATTCTAACAAAGCAATGCATTAATCAAAGATATTTGACGTACGGCTACCCCATTCGAAGACACATGCACTGAAGTCACCCGTGCATCAGCAGTGTATTTAGCCTCGTGTGTTGCTCGTTAGTTGATCGAGAAAGTTTTAACCTCCTATATCGATGAACTTGGAAGAAAAACAACAACTATAAATATGAATACCTTTGAACATTAATCTGTTACCGCCAGGAACTGTGGTACTACCTATTTTCTGTAACGAATGGTTACCACAAATTCATACAGCAACCTGGTCCGATATATCCGATACCATTATGTACTTTTATCGAGGTTTCTTTATTACTCACACACAAATCCGAGTCAACTTCCCGTACTGACTGCTGTAAAATATTCTCAGCAGCCTTCTGCGCTCGTTTTTCAGTGCCTCCTGATACACTGGACATTTAAAGCTACTATAGTCACGTGATTGTTTTAATACATTTAGCCTCAGTTTTGCATATCTTAGCTATGTGTCTTTCTTTACCACATCATCTGCTTCTTTTTTATTTGTATTTACAGTTTAAGGTACGATTGACGAGCCGTGACACTTAAAACACTTATTAAGTTGAAATTTTTCGAGGGTTCGGTAAGAAATCTATCCAATTTATTATTTTTGCCACTTCGATCAATTTTCCAGCCATGCTGTTTGGAACACTATAGTAATGCTAGGTGCATTCATCGGTAGGCGGTTGTTAATGTTTAAGCAATGCACTGGGCTGTTACTTCTTCAAATTTTGCTTCCAATGCAATTTTCCAATTTTCTTTGATCAGTCACAACACCTCCAGAGACAACTTTTTAACAACTGCGTGGTCTCTGTGAAATACTGAGATTTCTCAGATCGACGTCTCTTTCTCCGTTTTTGAACTTGTATCGCTTTCTGCAACCATTCGCGCCGTAGGACTTTTTGTCCTCATTTCAAAATAACCTCTTTATGTATCTTTCGTTGAACCCCTTTTCTCAAAAATCCCTGCTGATTTATTATGCTCGTTTTCTACTTGTCTAGACGCAGGTTTGTCACACCTAGGATATCTTAGCGATTTCAGCCACCTGACTCCTAGTTGACCCGTACAATGCTTGAATAGGGCTACCCAGCTTTTACACCTCTTCATGAATGTTGTTTCTGGGTTTTATAAATTTTAAGAGCTCTTTGATTTTATCTCTCAAACTTTTGAATGTCTTGTCAAAGATTGATCATATTTTCCCACTTCTATTTGGGAAATGAGCAAAAATACTCTCTCTCCTCAGGTAGCTTCCCTCACTTTGCAATCATCGGCCCTTCTGTTTCACGACGTAGGTGCATCATCAGGATCACACGCTGGTTGCTTATATTATGGTTGGTAGAGGGCTTTGCCGCATTATAATGCTCCTTATGAGCAAAAGTTGTTGCATCATAAACACCTATTGAAAACTTTCACTGACGTGACATGCCATATTCCGTTTGTCCTATCTTTGAAGATGCTTTATCCGCTTGGTTCGATGGTGATAGAGAAACATCCCTCTAATTTTGTTGATTTTTTAAAAGTACAAATTTGGTGTACGAAAAAATTTACGACTAAACATCCACTTAGCTATATGCAGCCATCGGTGTATGCAGGAAAACCTTGAGTTGAGTTTTTTCGGTACATCCCTAGTAATTGATTTCTATGGTACCTATCAAATGAAAAATTTGAATAGAAATATAAAACTTGGTTAAGTCAAAGTATTGTCTTTGGCTATCTACACAATTTTGCCATCTCGCTGGTCTTACATGAATACGACAACAGTAAAGCGTCGTTTTTTGACCACAACCGTTCATCTAACTCACTTTGCAACTGGCCAAATGTAGCCCTGTAAAGCTATTCGCTATAAAACGGAACGTGGTCTAGTCCTGGTTTTGCTGCATATCACTTGTTTGTTCGTGTTCAGTAACCCATTCTGGTCGTATTTCGAGCAGTGCATGGTTCAGATTGATGAGTTGTTTTCGGTAGCAATGCTTATTGATTGTTTCGCCGGTATGAGCAGCTCATCGGAATCGATTCCTTTCTGGTCCCAACAAACTCAAGCACCGAACGTGCTGTGTGGATGTTGATGCTTCACCAGGCAAGAGCTATGGCATTTTGCGTTTGGCAATCTTATAAATTCACTTCTGATCTCCGATAACAATTAGATGTACGAAGCTGTTTTTTTCATGCAGTGGAAGCAATATTTTGGAGTTGGGTCTTCGATTTTCCATCAACTGATGTGTCACCCACTATCTTTTGAATTTTTCTCATAGCATGTAAGCGTTTAGAAATACCTTGGCGATGTTTAGTGTCTCTGCAAGTTGATTTCGGGATTATCAACGTTGACCTCATCAAGCAAATTATTCAAGTTGAATGAGAAAAGCATAGCTTACTTGTTTGGCACAGCATTTAGCAAATGCTATTTGTTTGGCACAAAACTCGATTCATTCTTAGAAAAAATATTTTTGCGACAAAACCGAACATATGACATAAATATAAACTAAATGTGTCGCTAGCACCATCTATGTATGAAACACGGAAATTGTTCCGTTGTTACACTTACCTTGTTTAACATTATTTAAACAATTGAACAAAACTGCGCAGCATTTGTTTTAAATTTGATTTATTTATAATAGATTTCATTTTTTTTTCATTTGTTTTAATTTTTTTTTTTTTTTTACACATTTATATGATTTGACTTATTTATGTTTTAAAATTTGATTTGATTCAGTAATATTGTTCGCTGTATTGATTTAATTTTAATTTTTGTTGTATTTGAATTCTTAAAATTGATTAAACATTAATATATCTATATAATATGTATGTATGTGTGATTGATATACAACATACATGTACAATGAAAGGAGAATAAAAAAAATGTTTGTGTACTTTTACTGCAGTCGCTGAAAGTCACAGCTGTCAATTTAGTTACAGTTCCTGTCTCTATATCCATGTCCGTTTTGTTTTGTGTAAATTATTTGGTCCACTACTGTTACTGTATACGGAATTGGTACGATTTAATAGGCTGCTATCATTACTACTATTACTATTATTACTATGTAAAGTTGTCTTATTCGGTGGCGTTGATTGTATATTGTTGATGGTTGGCGATGCTGTTGGTAAATTCAATGGAATCTCGTCTAGTGTTGGACTATCTAAAAATGTCAACTCCTTATGTTTTACAGAACTATAAGTAGTTGAAGTATTATTAATATTATTATTATTAATTAGATTACTATTATTATTATTATTATTGTTATGATTCGTATAATGTCAAGACATGGTGGTGCGCCGTGTACCGCAACCCGATCCAGCCGATATTGTGGTCGATGTTGTTGTCCATTTTTGACTTGACGTTCGTCTACGATTTGTTATATTATTAGAATAGTTATTATTAAATGAGTTCATGCAGTGCATGCCGGCATTTGATAGTAGCACCGATGAATTTGTTGCACCTCCCGTACATGATAGGTGCGGTGGTAGTCTCACTGATCCTGAAAGTGGAAACACGTAAATGAATTTTTATATATTTTTAATGACTTGTATCTTATATGGAGGAGGTGTATACGATATAAAGAGCGTAAGGATTAATTAAAACTGTAAATCTTCATTATTCGATGATGTTGTTGATGATGATGATGATGTACATTATTCGTCCTATTACTCAGCTTTTAATAACTAAAAGTGTTTTAATTACCGTTAAAATAATTTGTTCGTTTGTTTTCTTTTATTTCGTCATTCTAAGCTCATTATAAGTAAAACATATTTATCATCAACATACTCTTATCAACATCATCATCATCATCATCTCATCATCATGTTCGCCTGAGATGCTTTTTTATTATTCACAAAAAGGATGTTATGTACTCATGTACTGTATTTTGTATAATTGATGTACTACCGGATCGTTAGCGGAGATTATGATTCTCTTTGCCTCTAATGGCATTTCGTTATGACATATTCAGAAATTGGTTGAAAAATTATTGGATGAGACAAATGGTATAAGATCAGCTCAAATCATTCATTAATATAAATCATATAAAATAATACATGGTCTGAAATATCTGGACGGTCGGAATATTAGAGGTATTGACCTATACAGAAGTAACAGACGTATAGGTATTAATCATATCCATGAACGTAGTATATTCTGCCAAAATTCTGACGTGAAACCGACTCGAGTGTGTGTCATATTTAAACATTGGTGCATTCACGTGAAACATTCCGAAGCCAAGTTAACATGGTTAGTTCTTAAAATCGGGTTTGAATTCCAACCATCCCATGATGAGCAAGCCCGCGCTGTTGAGCATCGAAATAAAGCCTATAATGGTGCCAACTTAGGTATTAAGAATACAAAAACTCTATGATGAGAGTAATTTGCTTGGTTTCTTTATATTTTTATTTAATTAATGTACTAGAATATAGATGTCGTACTATACAGTAAGTAAACAGCGCAGCACTAACAAAGCAAGGTTAACAAATATAGTGAAGTATGCTAAGGAAAATCATCAGGATACAGAGGTTGGAGAATTGACCACCCGATTACGTCGCGTTGAGAATTTAATGGAGGAGTTTACTGACCTAGAGCTTCGTATCTTTAATCTAAAGCCTGAAGAAGAAAGCGATTTGAGTTGCGAAGAAAACTATTATATAGCTGTGTCAGAGCTTAATAAGTGGATACGCTCCAAAAATTTAAATCATGGTGTCATCAATCTCGACACATCGCAGAACATCACTCAATCAAATGGAGACCACAGCCAAGTGAAACTTCCGAAAATTCACATACCATCATTTTCTGGTGAATACTCTGAATGGCAGTCTTTCTATGACCTGTACACCTCGACAATACATGAGTCACCAAGCCTCAATGCGGTGCAAAAACTTCAATATCGAAAAGGACTGTTTCGCGGAGAGGCTGCTGTCCTACTTCGACATATCGCCATCACGGAAGGAAACTACATTGGAGCTTTAACCAAATTAAAGGAACGCTACGATAGGAAAAGGCATATAATTTGACTCTTTTATTCGTACATTTGTAGATCAACCAGCAGCACATAGTTCGTCGGTAACCCAAGTCGAAAGGTTAATGGACACCTCAGACGAAGTAATTCGGGGCCTAAAGGCACTTGGAGAAACAGCCGAAACCAGGAATCCATGGCTGATTTACATTTTGACACAAAAACTAGATGATAAGTCAAAAGGTCTCTGGTCTGAATATGCGGCAGATATGATTAATCCACAGTTTTCCGAGTTTCTAAAATTTTTAAGTCGACGAATAGATACACTTGAATCGCTTGTACCAGCTGCTAGACGAATAGTCTCAAAACCCAAGTTTCGAAGTCATGTTACGTCACATAGTAACGCACCCAAATTAAGGCCGAAATTTGAATGCGTATGCCAGAAGACAGACCATTCAATGTTTCAGTGCAAGTACTTTCATTCAATGGGCGCAATTCAACGAAAAGAATTTGCGAGTAAGACCTACCGATGCTTCATATGCCTCAGTGTCAACCATCCTATTTTTAAATGTCCGTCGAAACACCGATGCCAGAAATGCGGTGTGAAACACAATACGTTGTTACATCAAGATGCAACTGCCAATGATCCAGAGAACTAATCTCCATCAACTTCATCAACAGGGATGTCATCTTTACACTCGTAACACATAAATGCATCAGTTATCCTACCCACAGCCATCATAAGTGTTATTGATACATCAGGAGAACCAGTACAGTGTCGTGCTCTCTTAGAATCTGGATCACAAGCTAGCTTTATCACAGAATTATGTGTGCAACGACTTGGTTTAAAAAAAATTAATGGTTGCATTTCCATAAGTGGAATAGGAAAATCAGAACCAAGAATTTCCAAAGGATGGGTAACTGTTAACATCAAGCTTCAACATGAATCTTATCTGTCAATCAAAGCACTGGTTTTGCCAAAAATAACTAGCCAACTACCACTACAAAATCTGGTTATCGATGAACAATTCTATTCCGGAATCAAACTTGCTGATCCAGAGTTTTACAAAAGCAAATGTATCGACGTACTTATAGGTGCTGATCACTTTTTCCAACTTCTCAGAGATGGTCAAATCAAAACCAGGTCAGAAGAACCAACTCTACAAAATACTGTATTCAGATGGATTGTTTCAGGAAAAACTACTGGCAGAATTGACAACCACGTTTCTTCAATGATTTCGCTTAATATTGACTAGTGCTTACGAAGATTTTGGGAAGTCGAATCATTTTGTGAAAACCACTTCACGCAGAATTCAGAACGTGACCCTCAAGGTCGATTTGTTGTTCAACTTCCTTTTAAACAATCACCAACATGTTTAGGAGATTCTTTGCCATTTGCGTTACAACGACTTCGAGGAGTAGAAAGACGACTTACCCGCGATCCCAGTTTCGCAAAGTTATACCAAGATTTCATGACTGAATATGAAGACTTGCAACACATGGTAGAAGTACCACCTCCATAACCAGTTCAACCAGCAAGTTAAGAGTTGTCTTCGATGGATCAGCAAAGTCAAGCACATCAAAATCACTCAATTAATCTTTAGCTGTCGGTCCCAATGTACAATCGAGTTTGTACGCGATAATTCTTCGTTTTAGGGAGCATAAATTTGTATTCTCGGCGGACATTGAAAAAATGTACCG
This sequence comes from Tipula lateralis, assembly GCA_963932295.1. Lineage (NCBI taxonomy): Eukaryota > Metazoa > Arthropoda > Insecta > Diptera > Tipulidae > Tipula > Tipula lateralis. The sequence continues at coordinate 52,843,152 of OZ010736.1, read as the reverse complement.
TCAAGTTAGCATTTCATACGGTGATTCACAATATCAACGAATAGTTTGACGATCAGATCCTTCTCAACCAGTCCATAATTTTCGTTTAACAACAGTAACATACGACTTAGCCTCAGCTCCATTTCTTGCCACTCGAGCCATAAAACAAGTGGCTGAAGAAACTCAAAGCACATCACCTTATGCTGCTAATGTGATCGATATGACAGGAGGCGAGAACGAAGATGAAGTCAAGTTGCTCAAGGAAACCGTAACAGAAATATTGTCTAACTACGGTTTCCAATTGAGAAAGTGAATATCGCCGTAAAGACTCAATATCTCCCAAACAAAAGACCCAAAAATAGCATGGGCAAAAGACCGTCATTGGACAAGAGGTGTCATTGCACTGCATTGGCTAGAGGCGTCATTGCACAAGTGCATTGAACAAAAGGCCAAAATCCGACATGCATATAAGATTATAAAGACAACAGGCTGACATCGATCTAACATCGTGCTTAGGTATTTAGCCCATCGGATTATCCAAAGTATTCTAAAATTATAGCTTCGACATTCCATTATATATCGACTGAAGTTCAACACAGCCTTTTTCGAGTGCCGATTCTTAATATCGTATCCGAGTACTTAAGCAAGGGTTGTATGTTTATGTTGGTGGTATCCGATTTTATTTCGTTTGTTGACAATTTTAACAGTTAGATTATTTACGATTGTGGATCGTTATGTCAGCGATCCATAAACGAAAAACTCTGGTTCCCGTAGCAGTAAAGTTAACCATTCTCTATATTTTAGAATTCTATTTACATTTTACTTCTTGAATTTCATCATGATTGGTAGTACCTGACTTTACAAGACTACGATGCCTCATTACTAAAGCGCCCATTGATGAGTTTCAAGGTCACACATACTAATTTGCCACTTTTGAGATTTTGTATAGCGCTATAATCAGTGGGATCACCAAATCACATCTGCATTCGAAGGCACGCCACTTGCGGAAGACTTGCGGAAATAATTGCAATTTTAAGAGCAACATTCTAATGAATTTACAGATGAAACGCAAATTTCAATTTTCTCGAAACTTTTGTAGGAGACAATAACCTAGATATATCACAGAATCTGTTACTGTTTTGCGGAGTTTGAGTCAGCTGTATAACGTAAGTCATAACGTTGCTATCTCGTATAACGGATATCGACAGTCACTTTAATGTTATGCCGCTGCACCAACAACTCTGTTGTCGATTATCCAAAATTTTCATTCATCGCATGGGTAAGAGTTATGACATGCTCCGAATAAACAGTTGAAACCAAGCAAACTGCGAAAAGGGAAGTGAAGGACTACCAGAGACGGTTAGGAATATCCAATGTTCCCATCCGAATATTCGCCGATATTTTTAAAAGGTTAATACAAGCGAATAGGTTACACCCATCGTACCAGTACGAGAACCTTTAAATAACATATTTGCACTTATGAAGATTAAGCCTAACCTTGATTAAGGGTGAACCCTAACCTCGATGATTGACGTACATCCATTATACCGATATAGAATAACTATTCGAAGATAAAAGCAGCAACTGGTTTGGGGAAGTGATGGGGACGGATATTACAATTCATCGTGCCAGTGATAATTCAACTTTGTATCCCCAAAGTCCATTTCTGAAATCGAAATATCTTTCAAATACCGATAATTTTTGAGTAGATCCGTTGTCATATAAAGATTCGAGATTTTGAACGTTATTGGTTCGTATCGAGATGCGGAATTATATACAATGTCGTGAAATTATATAGGAACTCAAATGAGAACGTGTCAATGTTTTGTGTGTTGATCTTGTGCAAAGTAGACCTGGCTTTCAGCTGCGAAAAGGCTTTAAAGCCTAAAGGCACAACTAACGTAACTAATATATGGGATTACATGTAATTTAATATGATTCCATCTTCATCGATAGGCGTTTTAATCAACTCATATTGCTTATGTTTTATGAGTTAAATCGTACTGCTAGCAAATATACTGTGACCCGAAAGATGGTGAACTAAACCTGATCAGGTCGAAGTCAGGGGAAACCCTGATGGAGGATCGTAGCAGTTCTGACGTGCAAATCGATTGTCAGAATTGGGTATAGGGGCGAAAGACCAATCGAACCATCTAGTAGCTGGTTCCCTCCGAAGTTTCCCTCATGATAGCTGGTGCATATTTATATTTGGGACCTCAACCTATTCTCAAACTTTAAATGGGTAAGATCCTCGACTTTCTTGATTGAAGTCATCAGAGGTTCTTTAATGATATATTGTGCCTAGTGGGCCACTTTTGGTAAGCAGAACTGGCGCTGTGGGATGAACCCAAACGTTATGTTATGGCGCCAAAATTAATGACTCATTCAGATACCATGAAAGGTGTTGTTTGTTGGACATGGAAGTTGTAACCCGCTAAGGAGTGTGTAACAACTCACCTGCCGAAGCAACTAGCCCTTAAAATGGATGGCGCTCAAGTCATATGCCTGTACATAACCGACATGGCACATTTAATTATACTATTAAAATCAAGCCATATCGAGTAGGAGGGTACAATGATATGCATTGAAGTGTTTGGTGTAAGCCTGCATGGAGCTGTCATTGGCACAGATCTTGGTGGTAGTAGCAATTAATCGAATGAGATCTTGGGGGACTGATGTGGTGAAGGGTTTCGTGTGAGCAGTGATTGATCACGAGTTAGTCGGTCCTTAGCTGCGAAAACTGTCATAAAAAATAATATTTTTTATTATAATATTATGATGACTCTCTGTAGTGCGGGCTCCACATCCAATGTGCCATCTTCTGATTGTTTTCAAAAGCTAGAAAATTTGTCTCGTCATCGAAACCGATCGAGTCAGATCTATCAATATAAAGTTTTATTCTAGAAGCCATTATTGTGTCGATACTGTTGAGTGTTCAAAATATAGTTGAAGTTCAAAACATCTAATTAGATAGTTCCAAAATTGACTTTATTGTGGTTCAGGCTGAAGTGATATAAAGTATTTATCATTTCTTAACGATATAGATGAGAAATCTTCTTTATCTTAGCATTTCAACATAAAGCTGAAGATTAAAGCTGTTCGACATGGAATTTTTCCTCCCCATCTGTTAGCCAAATAGAGTTTATGCACATCTGGTATGCTATAAGGGGAGTTATTCTAATGTTTTATTTAGTATACCAATAAATTTATATGCAACAGCGTAGATTGACAAAATTGTGGTTATCGCTATGTTTTCTTATGTTATAGCGGCTGCTAACGCACACTTAGACCAGCGATTGGTCCGTTGTGATACCACTTTTATGTACGTTTTATATAGGTCCGATTTTTCGAAGAACCATCTGCGCATTGCATAGCTCTATGTCAGCCTATAGTACTGACCTGAATAGTACTGACGACCCATGGATTCTAAATTCGACAGGGGATCCAGATGTGTTCATTCTCACTACCAAACGCACCGCCCAAACGATCGATGGTGAAAAATCCTCTTTTACATCTTGCCCCGGATCGGGATTCAAACCCGGCACCTCCCGCTCCAACTGCCGCAGCTTTAACCACTGCGCCACCTGGGCGGTTGTGGTTGTCGTTACTATAGGTACAATTTTTGGATGATCTGTTAAAGCAGCATCATCTGACATTGTATGGCTAGTTTTTAGCCGTGTGAAGAACTTTCGTGTAATCGAAACAGATGGGATACATTTCTGAGAATGGCAAAGACTCTTTGTCTGTGTGGTTTGCGACCACTGCAGCGATTTTATTTATGAAGGACAATTTTGTAATTTATTTATAAACATTAAATAATAAAATAATAAATTTTATATACTTACAACAACATAAAATAATTAAAAATTTGTATTAAAATTAGGTTTTAGCAACATCGTGCGATTAGTGTGCGTTTTGAACAAAAACTAAGTTAGACTTATTCGTTCGGTTAGTGTTTTGAGACTGATGCCGGACGAACCTATAAATAATACATAAATAAACTTAATTATAAATAATAAAATTATAATAAATTAAATAATAAGCATGACGTATACATATTTATAGTAATTGATGTGAATATAACTGAACCAATGTCTAAAAATAATTTTATATCATACCTCGGCCCAAAGGTGATGACTTGCAGTTTTCAATTTGTACTGTAAAACCAAACCAACAACCAACATTTATCGATGTCATGTAAAGAGTTTGCGATGTCGAATCAAAATTTGTTTCGGTAAGTAGTTCGGTTCTGCGGTATATAATAACTGTTATACACGCAAGGGGTACTGCAAAATGATCTACGACAGAGTTGTTTCAACATCAAAATGAAAAACAGTAGGACATGGAATAAAAGCTCCGCGAGCTATTAAGTACAAGTGAAGTTGATATCGAAGTGGAAGCTCGGTGGTTAGAGAGTCTTTTCGACTCGAATAACGAGAGATCGCCGAAATGAAGGTAGATGAAATAGCCAACAAATTACACGGTATAATCGACGAACGTAAATATGGTGGGGTAAGCAGTAACAATAGCAGTAACTGCGGGAGCAAATAGTTGGTGTTAAAATTACCAAAATTTGTGTATATGTTACGGTTAAAGTCCGAAATAAATCGGCGAATGTCGACATTTACCGGTAAATGTGTTAATTTACCAAAATGTGAACCGAAGTGTACCGAAATCCATTAATAGATTCTATATAATCCGTTCCTACATGCGGCACGCAGTGCGCCATGTTTGCTTATCTCGGCTCCTACGTCCCTCGAAGTTAAAATCTAAAGCCCCTCGGAGGGCTAAGCGGGGGAACAGCGCAGCGACCTCCCACGTGATCGAAAGAGTTACCGAAGCCGTTAGCCTTCACAATTCTAGGAAATCATTCTAGGGTCTGCTACGAAATGCTTTTTGTAATAAAAAAAAATTAAAGAGTAAATCTGAATATAGCCTAAATTTGCAGGTAAAAGTAAATTGATTTACCAAAGGGATATTTACCGGTAAATGTCGACATTCGCCGCATTTTGGAGTTTAACCGTAACATATATATTGATAAAATTGTTATCTACACAAAAACTTTACAACAGCATTATTAATAAAATTAATTATTAATTAGTCAAATTTAAATCATTCATTGGATTCAAAGAGTTTTAATTAAAACAAATGGTTTGTTCGCATGATCCCTATGAGCTGACAGTTTTGTCATTAAAACCTCACATCAAATCTTATAGAGGCGACTGCACGGATGTGAGTACGATATAGGTTTGAATACGGTTTGATCTGCGCAGCCATCTCTATAGGGATACATATGGCCAGCACATGCAGAGTGACTACACTTTACTGGTTTACAAAATTGCTGTTGCTGTTAAATTGCCAGGCAAGGCTCTCCAATGCATGCAGCTCAAATCAAGGAAACATGCGGGCTTATGGAGACATTGTAAGAGTTGGAAGTAACCATCATCCATCTTATTTACCTGAGCCCTTTCATTATGCAGATATAAGTTGAGCACCAAACCTGTTGGTCGGATTAAATGAGAAAACTCAGATGGGTTACTGCTGGGACCCATGGAGAGTCTCAAGGAAGGTAGGAATTGAAACTTGCAAAATAGTTTGAAGTTGTGAAGACCGAACTGTTCGAGATGTGATAACGACCAATAGTGAGTGCTGCAGAATTGTGAGAGAGACAGACAGAGACAGAGAGAAGAGAGAAGATGGGAATGTAGAGGGGTTTTGGCAGAATACAAATGAACCTCGAAATATGACGAGGTCGCTGTAAGGACAAGCAAATGAAATTTTGTAGCAAGAAGAACAAATAATGTTCAGTCTTACGAAGGAGTTAATAAAAATCGGAATGAGTAATAGAAAGCATAAGCTATCAACATGGAACAACGGGAAAATACAGATATGCTTCCAGTTGTTTACTGGATGAAAGGAAAAACAGCGGTATGTAGAAGATATATGAATCCGCAGATGGAAAAACGAATAAGAAAAAGTTGGTGACACAGATGAGCAGAATGTCAAAAGTTTATTGAACCAATTGCATGATTGGAAGTTCAGAAGAGCACATTTAATCAAATAAAACATTTTTCAAACTAAGGGAATCGTTTTATTGGTGATATATTCGATCGACATTTAGCAATTAGTTAGTGGCCAAATCAACTGAGACGATCTACTTACACTGTTCCGGCTGCGATATTAAAGTGCAAAACACGAAATCTATTACGGAAGAATCTCATAAGAAAGATGTATTAAGAGTTTGGAGTGCCAGAAAAACATATTTTTGCAGTGCCGAATACAGCAACCAGTTGAGAGTAAAAATCCACGAATTAGGGATAGGATTTAAAGGGTTTTTACATCATAATCAATGACGCCATCTTTTTTAGAGATTAGCGTCTTACTAATTAGACAGTTTTATGTTGCTGTATCGAAAGGTCAATGGTCAATTACGGTTAGTATACGCCCTACATTGTATGTAGTGGTCGAGAGAAAACCAGGTTTCAAATGGAGGCAATACGATATTTTACAATGGAGTTTAATTTTGCAGAGAGAGCCAGAGAAAGAGAAAAAAATAGAGAGTGATATCTTCTCGTCGGCACTTTAAACAATAGTGAAAGTCGCTTGCAGCTTGAGATATGAAGCATTTGAAATTAAATTGTGCCAATAAGTGTTTCGCACTGAGTATTGTAATATTCCAAATTCAAGGTTGTATTCAACAGTAAATGAAAAAATTTCAAGGGTTGGGTCGTCCCCTCATTTAAACCTAATAAAGTTAATTATCATACAAAAGACACGTGGTTTTTTCTAACTGGCGATGTTTTAAATAACCACAAAGCAATCAACATCAGTGAGCCCAATTATAATCAACCACAACTCGCTATATATTCTTATATGATGAAGAACAATAAGTATATTTATGAGTATACTCGTATATACCAAAATCATTTCATTTTTTATCGTGAACCATAAAACAACATTGAAAGTATTTCCATAATTTCCATATGAACACCGTTTTTCCACCCTCGTTCAAAGCCGCTCAGTTTCATTCCTTTTTGACGCTAATAAATTTGTTAATAAAAAAAAATTCTGGTATGAATTTATAATATCTGCAATTAAATTTTATTTTTAAAATTACAAAATGAAATTATGATTTAATTTATTCATTTAAAATAAAATTTTCTTTTCTTTATGTTGGTACGCAGAAGGAAAATGAAAATATTTTCACAGATTCAACGTCAGTAGGACTATATAATACATGTTATAAAATTGTATGGCCAAATGGTGAGCCAAGAGGGTGTTAAATTTGCATATTGAATGATTGATTAAATTAAAAATGAAATGGTTTGTCGACCGAAACGTTGAGACGATTGTCGTCAGCGTTAATGCTTATTAAGAGGCATTCAAGCTTAATAAAATTATCACTTACAAGTCAGAGATTGCCACTACAGTAGTCAGTGTTCGATGGTAGTGTTTGATCTAAGAGTGCCGACATGGAACTTTTTTATCTGAAAGATTCTTGATAGCAACTCCATTTTTCAAAATGAATGGAGATCATTCAGTATGAAAGGTGAAAAGTTTGGACCCTAGACCTTCATAGGAGTGATCGATATTTTCGGAAGAGTTTAGCAAGACAGGTGAATAAACTAACCAATTCTCCGTGAAGGTTTTAAATTAATAAAGAGTACGAACTACAGGTTTCTCAATGTAAACTAAAATCAAAACCAATGTTCAGTGAGAATATCCAGCAAGACCTTTGACCTAGGTCTATCTGTGTCAAGGTACAAAAACTGGGAAACGGCAAATTTATTATAAACAACGTGAGTTGAATTTGTCCCTTCTCTCATGGCACACCGTCAAACCGCTAACATATATGCCTGGGTATCTAGTAAAATTACAATTTGATTCGGTCATTGACACAAGCATTGAGGCAACAGTATTACAATCAATAACCCTTAAGTTAGTTTCACTCTGTGTGACATTTCAGTCCCATATTGTACTTCTCTCAAAATTGGAATTATTGCCATCTGAAGGACAGTAGCGTACCTACCAAGGGTAAAGATAATTTCACTTCATGATATACACGTATATTCCGGTACCTACCAGATAACAGGGTTCTTTACAATCTGAAAGGGTTTTGGTCAGAAGAAAAATGACTTATTTTGATCCCATTTATTTAATGGGGTTTGGATGGGAGCAACTGCTATTTTGACTAGTAATTTTTTCATTTAGCTTAGCTGCTGCTGTCATTTGTGCCCAACCCAAACCTTCTTTGTGTAACATTAAGTAATGAGGTTAATCATCAATTAGATCGATGTCTTGATAAAGCACTGAACTTGGATTAACCAAATCAGATAAGTACCAAAGGTTATTATTTAGGAAAGGGATTAAGGATAAAACCATTGTGTCCTGGTCTAACAAGCCAACTGATTTCTTATCCGAATTGGTACGAAACCTAACATTTAGTGTTCCTTTCTAATGTATTCAGCCTTAATCACCAGGATGACCTTAATCAACTCTTCGAACAGGCATTACAGTACTAGATCAGCCTTTGAGTAGTATAGAAAACGATACTGATTTGGTCCGTTTTGATCTTTATATTAATTAAAGCTTTAGTTTAGCATATCATCGGTTACGTTAATTGATGACAAATCCGACCAAATAAGAGTGTATGTCGAGGGTTCTGAGCTAAGTTGTAAATAGTTAAAAATATCATGGCGCCACTAGGTTCGAAAGCATTTACACCTAGAGATTCGTTGAACGAGAGGTGCATGGAATATTACTCGTATCATCACAGCAGCATCACATGAATTTAAAGTATATATAATTATAAACGTAGATTAATATGAATATGAATTTAAATTGCTTACACTTGTTCTTATTAGAATAGCTGTCAAATAGTATATAACTGACAAACAAATTGTTATAATATCATGTTCCACAAATGAAATCAATTATCCTAGTAATTAATAAATGCCTCTCAAATGATCGAATTTTAATTATTAATTTTAAGTATTAAGAAGGTTTATGAATTGTAAATTGTACATAAAATCGTTTGTATTAGTCATTGTCGCAAACGATAAAAAACGCGGGATTTTTTACGAGAAAAGGTATTATTGGTCATTACAAACCAGATACTCATTGAGTGAACATCAACTTTGAAAATTATTGTAATAAAGTTAAGTTAACTAAATAATTATATTTGTAAAATAAATACAAACAAATTGTTAAAGATTGAATGAATTTTATTTAATCAATAATTGTTTGAGAACCAGCGAATATACAACGTTTCTTGGGACGAACGCAACGGCAGCAATCATTTCAACCACATTGAAGTAAAGGCATCCGTGGAACTATTGAGGATTCGCCTTTTGCCCCAACATTATGGTCCTTCGAGCCGGATAAGTACAATTTTTATATATTTGGAATTTCAATTTCGGTATACTCTCTAAGATTTCACAAAATTAGAGTTGAATTTAACTAAAGTGAGTTCCATGTGCACATCGTACATGGTAGTATAATTTTGTACTTGTTAAAACTATTAAAAGAACGATATCTAGAACTTTAAAGAATAGTGTAATAAACATTTTACAAGCGTTAATTTTATCTATTGATTATAAACCTTACCACGTGCATGTGAACATTTTGGCCTCCGCACGTGTAAGGTGAAGCCTTTTCTTTCACTCCATTCATAACTAACAATTTTCGTGAATATAGTCAAAATTTTCTATTCTTATCAAACCAAGACAGATCAAAGATATTAGTGAATTAGTGAATGAACAGTGATTAAGTGATTAATAATTGGTTTGTGATTCAATAAACTCAAATCGTGTGATCAAGTTTACTTTTACAAAATGGCTGAAATCAATGGACTGAAAAAACAGAGATCGGTGATTAAGGGCAAATTAACATTCATGATAAATAGTATCAAGAAAAGTCCTAATGAAGTCACCATCGAAGAATGCAGAGTCAAATTGTCACGTGCCGAGAAACTTATGGAAGAATTTACGTTGATCGAAAATCAAATATTTGCATTAGATCAAGGACAGGAACCTGATATGGAATTTGAGGAAAATTATTACAATGCGGTTACAGAACTATCGGTTTTAATGAGGAAAATGGGATTAAGTGCAATGAAATCCAATGTAAGTGTTGACATCTCGATGAATCTCACGCAATCTGCAAATGTTGAAGTTCGTTTGCCAAAACTGAATATACCACCATTTGCCGGAGATTACAAGGAATGGCAATCCTTTTACGATCTATATGTTGCTACAGTCCATGATTCAACCTCTTTGTCTACCGTCCAAAAATTCCAATATCTAAAGAGTTTCCTACGAGGTGAAGCAGCCAGTTTATTAAGACATTTGCCAATTACTGAAACAAATTATATCGAGGCATTGCAAAAACTACGCCAGCGTTACGACAGAAAAAGACACACAATTACTTCATTCATTCGAACCTTCATCGAACAGCCAACCATCAGTACAGCAACCAGTGCAAATATTAAAAGGTTACTTGATACCTCCGATGAGGTATTACGAGGGTTAAAAGCTGTAGGACCAGGTGGTGATTCTAAAGATCCATGGCTTATATATATTTTAGTGAACAAGTTGGATGAAGAAAGTAAGGCACAATGGGCTCAAAATACAGCAGAGAAAGAATTCCCAACCACAGATGAATTTTTTCAATTTTTATTACGTAGAGGAGATGCATTGGAATCGTTGAAAATGTCCGTAAGGCGACCATCCATGAAGCACCATCTCAAAAGAACTATTGGGGACATACTTACCGCAGAGGAATTGACAACGCTGTTAGTCGAGATGGAAGCAATGTTGAATTCAAGGCCATTATGTACCTTATCTTCGGATGACTTGGAGTTTTTAACACCATCACATTTTTTAATTGGTCATTCAATTACCAAAATCCCAGAAGACAATTTATCGGTTACTGACACCAATTTCAACAAAAGATGGCAAAATGTTCAAAGAATTTCACAACAATTCCACAAACGGTGGCACATCGAGTACTTAACATCACTACAACAGCGCGTTAAATGGCATACAATAAAAAACAATGTTTAGGTCGGAGATATTGTCATAATTAAAGAAGACAATGTACTATCAGTTCACTGGAGATTGGGCAAAATTGTGAAAGTTCATCCAGGAAAAGACAACATTGTACGGGTCGTGACGTTAAAAACAAAATCCGGAGAACTAACAAGGCCGATCAATAAAATCTGCATGCTTCCTGTTGAATCGGATGATTCAAGGCTGGCGTTATGTTTAGAAGGCTGGCGTTATGTTATGTTTGCTTATATCTGAAATAGAAGCTAATCAATTAATTTGTTTAAATCAATTTTCTTGAATTAAAACTTAGCTTAATTGAAGCTTCTGCGTTATGTATATGTTCCATGGAATATTACTCGTATCATCACAGCATCACATGAATTTAAAGTATATATAATTATAAACGTAGATTAATATGAATATGAATTTAAATTGCTTACACTTTTTCTAATTAGAATTATTTGTTTACAATACTTTATTTAGCTGTCAAATAGTATATAACTGACAAACAAATTGTTATAATATCATGTTCCACAAATGAAATCAATTATCCTAGTAATTAATAGACGCCTCTCAAATGATCGAATTTTAATTATTAATTTTAAGTATTAAGAAGGTTTATGAATTTTAAATTGTATATAAAATCGTTTGTATTAGTCATTGTCGCAAACGATATAAAAACAAAATCCGATGGATTTTGTTTTGAGGATTCGCCTTTTGCCCCAACACACATACTAAATATTTAAATCACCAGAGATAGCTTCAGACTTCCATCTACGAAGCAATGTTATTCACAACAAATTCAAAATGTTTTGCCTCCGAAAAATTCAGATGACTCATTAACAGCACCAAGGAAGAAATCCTTCTAATTTCTCATGAATTTCTCATTAAGCTGAAAACGAGCAATAAATGCGCAATAGATGGCCACCATAATCAGCTGGAACTGATCGCATAACTATAAAACAACTCAGCGACTAATCTGTCCTGGCTATAGAGGTTATTTTCATAGTCTAAAGCTGCCATATGTTCCTAGAAAATGAGTCATGTCACCAACTATCTTACTTACTGTAAGGACATATCGGTGGATACCGATCTCTAAATTTTAATTCGCTTGATATATAGCGAAATCACTTGAGAGAGTTTCATATAGTATATACAGAGACAATTATGGTTGCATTGGTAGATGCAAGGGGCAGATTATTTAGAAATAATCTACCCTACAGACGGATTAATCTGTCACATGGTTGAAAACAGTACTGTAGAAGAAGAGGAACGCCGCTAGGTGGCGTAAATCCCATGAAGTCTCAAATATAGTAAAGAGTTACTTTACTGGAACTGGAAAGGGAAGTGGGAGTGGTTAATAATGAAATATTGCAAAATCGTCTCTCAAACGTATCTGAAACAGAATGCTACAAATTAGAATAGTGAAGGTGAAAATACTGTCTGGTCTGACCCGAAGCGCTGAGTATAACTTCGACTCGCACTTTGGAAGTTATGTTTTCTTCTTCCTATATAGATTTCATTTTTAACCAGAAAAACTGACATACGGCTTATATCTGCCGTATAGTAGGTAAATGAATATGGATTAATGGAGTCTTTGAGTTAGGAACTCGCGAATCTTGATTACAACATATCTGTTAGATATGTTAGAATAGATTTGATAGAACTGGTTGTTTTAGTATCGCTATCTAGCTGGTAGTGAAACGGTTAGTCACTGCAATCATTTTCACTGACGCCTAAGATTTCAATATCTAGATTACATGAATCTCCGGTCACACATTAGAGAATTAAAGGGTAGATAAACTAGTCAGAAATGGCTCAATTCTTGGATGCTGCCAGAAAGAGTCGGAGAACAGAGTGAAAGAGAGATAGGGAAAGAGAGAAAGAAACTTTGTTTGGTCAACTGTATTTCTCTCTTACTCTCGCATAGCATAACTATGGTACTTTCTTCAGATACTGGATATTTGGCCATACCTATACATGTAGTGGATTTTGGGTGTTTGGCCATTTTTTATTTTTTCCCCAGTAACTCAGGCTCAATGGGCCCATTGTGACATCCCTTCCCAGGAGTACACTCTCAGTCTCGGAATCTGTTCTTCTAATGAAGTCCAAGATACCCGGTACCCTCAAGGTCGTCAATTGGTCCTCAAATTGGAATTGTGAGCCAAAACAGTACAGTCTATGGGAAGAGTATGAAAAACAGGAGCACCAAAAGTCCTCAACAGTTTCTTCCTCCCCGTCCCCACACTGTTCGCAGAAAGAGGTGTTTCGAATTTTTATTCGAAACATATGACTATTCAGGGATCCTTAAAGTGCGTCTATCATAATTTAAGAAAGACTGGGATCTTTGCTGGTTTACTAATCCATAGAAGAATTTGGATAAACGACAAGAGATGAGATTATCCCATCTCGTTTGGTGCAGATCTTAAAGTGACAATCAATTTCTTGTTTAAAAGTTAGTGACGTCACTCCTAGAGTGGGCTCAGGTCCCACAAAGGTGGATGTCGCACCCAATCGGGCCAATTTATCGGTCAAAATATTCCCTTTGATACCCATGTGACTGGGTATCCAGTGGAGTCTAACTTTATTCAGCCTTTCTAGTCGACATAAGGTGTTTGGCTATACCCATACCTGTAGTAGGCCGGAATTCTCCAAACTGCACTCTATCACTTAGTACTTTACTAGGGGAAAAAATGCCAGACGAACATCACATCCTGAATGAGGTATCATCGTTTTGAGTTCAGTAGCCTTAATAATTGTTTCGTCGAAATCGTTCGGTGGAATGACTTTTATTTTAAAATTGAATTGTATATAAGTATATTGTGTCGATTGTCGCTTGCCATACCATTCTACGCTAAGCACGTGTAATGCCAAAAATCAAACCTTCACGTCTTTGCTAAAAATTTATCCAATTATAAAATAATTCCAGCACATCAAAATAAAAAAACTCCAACATTTAATTCAATCAGAAAAGTTGGTCGAACAACTCTATCCTATATATTTTCCGACAAAGGGTGAACCGAAAGCACTCTTTTCCCGTCCCGTATATATATGGTATGGTACGGTTCGTTAAACTTTAGGTTTTACTATTTTCAAAATTGGTAATGTAATTAAAAATTATGAAACGATGGGTATATACATAGCTCGATGGTACCCATGTCGATGGTGAATTTTGGGTTACACATTGAAAATATTTTCCAAAATATTGCGATAATAATAATAACAACAATGACGTCAACCAAATTGATAACAAACTTTATGATATTACCCATCAACAGATAAGATCGTAAAATTTTAATTTTTATTCGCGATTTTATGTAATTAAACCAAACGCTCGACACCAGAATGTTTTAATCGGGATGGGAAAGTCAACCAAATATATTTTATTAAATTCAAATATACGAACTCTTTAATTTAAACAAATTATTTTGATTTTTTCGATACGAGTTAAAAGTTGGTATTAAACAAAATTGGGTTGGGCAAGGGCGGAAGCACAACCGAATGGAAGGTTAATATAAGAAAAGGAAAATTATATTAAAGATTTCCGATTTCCGATTTCCATTTCGATTTTGTTAGTTATTCGTTCCTCTATACGTCTCCTATACCACTTTACCATTATATAATATAGTGTTGGGTGGTATATGCCAACGATTTCCCTGTATACAAACCCACCACCGATACATAATCAGTTTAATTGAATTTGTTGTTATTTACCGTTTCGATTGGGAGAATATATCGGGGTTTATGTGAAAATTGGGTCACATTGTTGTATGATTTCGAGAACCTGTTTATTTCGAAATGGTGAAAGTAAATGGTCTTCGTCGGTTCAAGAGATATATGAAATGAGTTTTCCGGAAATATAATTTCTTTGATCATCAATACTGTATTGTCATTCGTGTGGGGTCACTCTCAATCTTGCTGTATAGAGATTGGTATAGTTTAACCTAGACTATGGATCTGTGGCGTTCAGAGCAACTCAAATAAATCGCAAGTAATAAAATCTATATTTCGAGTTAAGCTCTTCTCATTTGCCAGAACTGTCGCGTCACGACTAAACGTACATATACGAATCGCACAGTACGAACATCAAGTCCAGTAGCATTTGCCTTATGAGATAGATTTGATCTTTTCGATAACACAGTTATGCAATGAAATATTCATCAAATCGAAACCATAATCATCACATCGAAGTACAACCACACCCACCACCCGATAATTTCATCCTACCACCTGCCTTAACCTAACACGGCGAATAGTTATCTTCCCACCGTGGAATTTGTGCCTTCTCTCTCAATACGTGCGGATAATTAATTAGTTTTAGGCACAGATGTTTCCAGGAAGCTCGTTTCATTCTGCAAAAAAGACAAACTCAATAAAGTGGGCGAATGCGGGCACCCACAAATGCAGTCAGATTCGTTTCATGTGTTGCAACAAACCTATTACGGGTGAATGCAGACACCCCAACGCATTATACGGTACAGATAATCATAATCAAGCCGAGGGAGGGAGAAAGGGGGTGGATAATTCACTTTGGGAGGATAATTGTGGCATATACTCAAAGAAATCGCAAATTTAGCTCACGCCTCACAATCAATTAATAAAATCGATATTTAGCGTTAAGTTCTTGTAATTCATCACCACCTAGTAATGTCACGTCACGACTGAACGTGGCGTTTTTTCAGATCAACAATTTGATCAAGAATCATCTCAATAACACGAATATGGAGTTACTTTTGAATTACAATCCACTGAACAATTTTTATAGTGTCGTGTACCATCGCAAGGTAATGCCATAAATATGACACTGACACTATACCGCCTATTTTGTTGGCATTACAGTCGAGTTGTTTAAGCAAAGTACTGTACATCATAAATTCGTTGTACATTTCGCAGCCCTAGCTATTCCAGTAAATCCTCCTTAACTACTGCCAGAACAAAAGGATTTACTAGATCTGAACCTTGAACAAATCTGAAAATTCATACTATTGATGATCTTGACGAGGTCACTGAAAACGATATTTATTTTTTGTCGATGATCGAGGTAGTACTTACTGCTTTAGACAAGACTCTTTGATCTATAGGATCCCAATGGCCTTTACTCTTCTAGAGGGGGAGCTGGATTACTTAGAGCCACGAATCAAACCTTCAACAGTGAATGCAAGATCGTTAGAGGAAACGAAATATTATGATAATGCGATCGATTGAATATTCACCGGAATCCAGTTAAAGTGAAAGCCATCAAAAACTAAGAAACTCCCAAAACTACTCGATGTTTTCGTATGTTCTTTGGGATGGCAGAGTGGTTTAAGCAACTTATACCGAAATTTGCAACCCAAATGTTCTAGTTTACTTAAGTGTACTGGAAAATTTGAATGGAAAAACAAGGCTCAAGCTCAGAGCTGAACTTACCCCAGTGTAGGTAAAATAGAACACAGCTAAATGCTTACCTCCGATTATGAGCAATGAGTATCCAAAACTGTTTCACTTTCATTACCGACCACTGCAGCTTTCCCATTGGTAACGGGTGCAAGAATGTCGAAAATACTTGAGAATATAGAGAAAGACTCTTGTCTAAAATTTTTAGATTTCAACACATGTTGCCCAAAAAAGTACTAAAGGTTTCTAAGCGAAACCAAAAGGGATAATCGTTAAAAAAGTTGTCCTAAAATCGAAGCCATCCGAAAGTGCTCGTTCCAACTAGGCAGTAGAGTAGATAAAAATGGCCGGTGTTCATCAACTGTGTGAATAAAGACCCTTCGCCGAGGCTAAACAGTATAGTTTCTAAGATAAAGAGTCACGAATTGTTCTGTGCACATATTTTGACAATTTCCACTCAGTGCAGAGTTGTATTATATATAAAAAGGTTTCTGGATTCATTAAAACTTAGAAATTACAACCATAAAGGTTAATGCAAAAAAGTTTTACGGATAGTGGTGGAAGACACTGCAGCTGTTTGCATAGGAAACCGAGTTGGGACGAAAATATCACTCCACAACAAAACCCACTTTTCAGGCTCTTCAATAATATGCGGTCGGTACAGGAACCTGCTTAGTGATGAAAACCTTTACCTTCATAATTGGAAACAGTATGAGCTCCTAATTTTTGAACCCGAAGGTACAGATCAAGCCTTTTGATCTCCTGGATAAGATACTCCAAAAATCCTATCCAATAACTTCATGAACAGTGGCGAAAAATATGACTAGCATTAGGGCAAAATTTGGTTCGTTCCACACTCAAATGCTAGATTATCACATCACCTCAATCAGGAGATGACTAGATTATCATTAAGGTTGAAAAGAGACTTCTTCAAGGAGTCGTTTTATTCGATTTAACCAGTAGTTTTGATCGCCTCTGGAAAAGCCCTCTTTTTGAATAGCACAACGATTCAATTACTCACTAATGTGTTGATAAACAATTACCTGATTGGAAGAAGTGGACCGAAAAAGAACGATAGATTTAAAAATGGACAGTGAAGTAGGAATAGAAGGGTATGGATTTGGTTAACGTTGTTCTCTGGAAAAACCAATTTGTTCAAACAAAAGTGGTTTATATTCGAACAACTAGGAACAACTATGGACCCAAACTAGGTTAGACTTGTCAAAACTCAATAAAGTATGACAAGTTAGGTTGGAATTGAGCAGAATGATCCCATTGAGCTAGGCTGACGACACGCATCCGTCTAAAATCCCAATCATAAATAACTTAATCCAATCGAAAATCCAAAGTAGCTCATCTTCGAAGCACTCTATTGACTTTAGTTTTGCCCAGATGGCTCAAAAAAACTTCTGATACTGTTATGACACGCTGTTTAATTTATCGTAACCAGAGCCACATTTCATTTCAGGAAATTATAATGTCAGC
>OZ010736.1:52757764-52820264 GCA_963932295.1 Tipula lateralis | reverse complement strand
ACTTACCATTTCGTAATATCCGATTATGATCTGGTGACCCCGAACACGAGTACCTTGATGTTAGCACCTCTCTCCTACTCAATGTTTCTGGTACATAATCAACAAATGGACACCACCTAAAGATCTGCTTAAAACCACGACGAAACCTGAAATAAGAGAGATGAACAAAATGTAATCAATAATTACGTACGTAAAACAAATATAATCAATTATAGTTTTGTTGTTGGCCTAATTGATAACAATATTTTTCGGTATATTGCTTGTATATCGATTAATTAATCATCATCTATATGCGTGTGTGTCTATATGGGCGATACAAAACTGCTGTGAACTATTCTACCACCTAGCCAATACCATATAGCATTTGGAAATGTCAACCAAAAAAATAATTTTTGGCCACTCTCACCCGATGGTTGTCGTTTGTATCTTGTCATATCATATTCAACAAAATATTCGGGGCATATCAATTAGTATAATGAAATTTGGTGTTTTCAACAACATTATGGATAAACACAATTCGTCAGATCAAACTGTTTTTGTTGTTATTGACAAATATTTGTTTTGTTAATTTAAAGCCATTTAATCTGATTAAATTGGATTAAATTCACATAAAAATCAACTGGTTGTGGGTTACATTGGGATTGGGATGAATATTTGGGTGCGCGTGTACATATCTGTACATATTTTATATATTGTATAGGCGCTATTCGAGAGAGTGTCAACAAAGGCATGGTTAACCCCAAACCAAACAATGATAAAGGTCTTTGTCATGACATCGCATATGATGATGTGTATGTGGAAGGTAATGGATGGGTAGATTTGCGTTTTGACTTTTTGTTGGCCGAATTTTTTGTAGTGTTTGGTCGAAATTTTTTATTAGTTTTCAATTTTTTGTTCTGCGTTTTGCTGATATGAGTTGGTATACAATATACCCATATGTGAACAGCTTTGTCGTGATATACAGCCCATAAAACTATATAATATATGCAAAAGTATCATTTGAGCTATTTAGAATATTTAATAATGTAGATGGGAATTTTATCAGAACTGTCCAATATGCTCTTAATGTAATCATTATATCGATGAATGGGTTTTAATAACTGCGTTACGTCCAAAAGCCTGTATGTCAAAGAGGCTATCTCAATCGAAAGCTCATCATAGTAATCAAAACTTACAAATCATTGCCGATTCAATTCATTTTTAAATTTTCAGTTCAAAACATGGGCTGTTCGAATTTCAGCAGCACACTGGCCATGTAGTGTCAATATTAATGATCTAACTCCGAACCTTACATAATAGGGAGCTGTTTAGACGAATACTTTTATAAAATTTGTACAAAAAATGTTATTCCAGGACCCTTATTTGGATACTCGTGCCCAATTCAACGGGTTTTGGGGTATGACTGGGGGGTGCAGCTAAGGTGGCACCGCATGCGCAGATGTCTGCGTGGCTAACGGAATTCTTAGTCTCTAGGATACTCACTCCAAATTTAGCTACTTTCGGGTTTTACAACACAACCCTTCTATGATAGTGCCGTGTTCTGTCCTTAGTGACCATATTTCTCGTACTACTCGTGTAAAGATAATGGGACCAAACAAACAAAGTGAGAGTGATGATTCTCAGAAAGCAGTCGGTATTGCGACGCAGGTACAAGAGCAAGCTTTTACATCCGGACATATTTCGGAAATATATACAGTAGAAATAGGAGAGGACAAATTTAAGATACACCCCTTTCCAAAGGAAGCACCAAATGGGGTGGAAATAAACAATGCTTTGAAGCAGTGGAGATGGAACAAACGAAACTCGTAAAAGTGATCGAGCAGATAGAAAAGAAAGCAACTAGTTTAAGTACGCTAGTTAAATCTAATCCAACTGCAAAAAATCATATCAAAGTAACTGTCAAGAGTGCAGATGGCGCTTTTTTTTAGAAATAAATCAAATATAAGTGGTAAGCAGGTGATGATGATGAGTAGCGGGGTCAGTGGCAGAGAGAAGAAATCAAACACGACTTAGAGCCCAGTGGTAGTGCAGAAACAGGACTTCTCTATACAAAAGACATCAGTACAGCGCTGAAGGTAAAGCAGTGCTCCATATACAAATATTACAGAATGAAAGCCGTCTACATGCACTCATAACCAATTTATATAAATTTTCTTTCAACATTCAAAGTGCATCTCATTTTAGCTTTGAAATATGAGTGTAAATCCCACTTAAGATAACCACTTCTTAGTTGCCTAAATCTGATTTTTAATTAGGAAGGGTTTCCTCAAATAAACATTTTCAAACAAAGAATACTTGGGTCCTTTCATCTGCCACTTTAAACAACTTGAGCTGCCAATATCACATTAACCATACATTCGTCTGTATTGTTGCTGTTCCATATCGATCAGGATTACGAGATCGGAATCCAGAATGAGGTAAGCCAATAATTTTCTACTTGAATCATTACAATTACACCAACGGGTCTCTTTTATTGTCCCAATTCAAACATTTTCCTTATGTCTCTCAGAATATTATTTTTATCTGTTATATCCTTGAGCAGTGTTCATTAGTGTGGTAACCTTTGGTTAAGTCTACTAATTGTTATTGAACAGGTAAAGTATGATATTGCCTTCAACGATCAACTCACATAGAAGCATATTGATCGTTGGTCCGGTTACTCTTAGAAGGCCAACTTTTAATTGTGTTACTTTTACCTTTATGGTACACTAACGAACAAGTGGCTTTCAGGAAGGGGTTATGTATCTTCCACTGCTTTATATTTTATATGAATTTCATGTAAATTTATATAATTTCTTTCCATGCATAAGGAAGCTTCAAGTA
Organism: Tipula lateralis; assembly: GCA_963932295.1. Taxonomy (NCBI): domain Eukaryota; kingdom Metazoa; phylum Arthropoda; class Insecta; order Diptera; family Tipulidae; genus Tipula; species Tipula lateralis. Next base: position 52,817,441 of record OZ010736.1, on the reverse strand, counting down.
GCTCACCAAACATCGCTCTTGATTATCTTGACTATCTTGATTATCTTGATTATCTTGATTATCTTGATTATCTTGATTATCTTGATTATCTTGATTATCTTGATTATCTTGATTATCTTGATTATCTTGATTATCTTGATTATCTTGATTATCTTGATTATCTTGATTATCTTGATTATCTTGATTATCTTGATTATCTTGATTATCTTGATTATCTTGATTATCTTGATTATCTTGATTATCTTGATTATCTTGATTATCTTGATTATCTTGATTATCTTGATTATCTTGATTATCTTGATTATCTTGATTATCTTGATTATCTTGATTATCTTGATTATCTTGATTATCTTGATTATCTTGATTATCTTGATTATCTTGATTATCTTGATTATCTTGATTATCTTGATTATCTTGATTATCTTGATTATCTTGATTATCTTGATTATCTTGATTATCTTGATTATCTTGATTATCTTGATTATCTTGATTATCTTGATTATCTTGATTATCTTGATTATCTTGATTATCTTGATTATCTTGACTATCTTGATTATCTTGATTAAGTTTTACTCTAAACTCTTAATGTCAAAATATCTTTAGTTTTTGCCAAATAGGAAACGGGTTATCGAAGATTATGAAAGTTTCACTTCCTAAAAACTGATGCGCTGTGTTTTGATTCTACGCTGTTTTGTGTCTTTGGACTTCTGATATATTGATGATAACCATAATTAATTGCTAATTTTTCGTTGCTACCTAGTTTTTGTTACAAGAAGGTCAGATTAAGTTAGAAAGCTATTGTATGTAAAAGCATTCGTTAGGCCAGCACGTATTATAATGGTCAGTTGAGACGCGGCTAGAGACGTTTATGGAAAATTGTATTATTTGCCAAGGCTACTGCTTTCAATTTAGTTTGAATAACTCTACTGACTCAGAGATGTCACCCGTGTGAATGCAATTCCTAAATTTTTTTTCGTTATATATCAATCGTCTTATACCATAGACACATATCTAGTTTGGTAACCATGATTATGAAACTATGATTTCCGAAATGAGAATACATGACACACTACAGTTCTCATTTAATTTGACAGTTTATCATAATTCATTAAAATTCGTACATTAACTGTGTGGCTTAAACATTTTTTTGTTTCGCCCTCCACCCAAATTTTCCTATTTCTATTTTTAGTTTTATTTTCCGTTAATTAATCGAATTCTGTATTAATTTTTTTTGAAAACTTCAATTTTTATAAAAAAAAATGAACAAATACATAAAAAAAACAATATTTATAGTTTTCGCTATTCACTAACTGTAAAACTTGGGACTATCGGCACTAAAATGCCATGGGATGAGAAAAAATAGCTCATTTCGAAACCAAGTTTAAACCAAGTTGCAAACCATGGTTAGCAGTGACACATTACAACGAAATCATGGTTTACTGAAAACTGTAATCACGAAACCAGATATGTGTCTATAGTATTAGGGTTTTATACTCCATACAAGACTTTAAACAAAGGTCTTTATCCTCTTACTTGGGAAACTGTTCAACCCTATGATTGACTCTTCAAATACATTGGTATGTAGTATCGATTATACATATATTGTCTAGAAGTCTGAGAAAATTTCAATTTACAGTTAATAGAAAATACTGTGACTCGTGTCACAACAATGAAGGAGTACAAGAATCTGAAAAGAAAAATTCACAAGTTTTTCCTTTCGCTTTCACGTTCCTGTTCTAGAATATTAATATTCTTCAACAATACCAAGTTTATTTTGTGATATATCTAATATTGTTTCTTACGTGAATTGAATACACATTACATTAGTAATCTACTCAACTTTGTATAAATTTTTTTCTTTATATTCAACAACGCGTTCGAATACGATAATAATCTCATTAGCGATAAGAACACGTTTTGAAAAACGCGACGACGAAATATTTATTTAATAAATTTAAAAACGATAAGGTGTGCGTCAGTGTTGTCTACGTGATGGGACGCGAAACGTTGACAATGGTTCGAGTATAAATGGCGTCCAAGACAGGTACTTTGGTAGAATATCGTAAGGATATTGTTTCCTAAATGTCCCTATCTAGTATTGCATGTACGTTCGAAAACGAGGGAAATCCATAAGAAAATATTCCGATCAAAGACAATTGTAGAACCTCTGAAATGTGTATTGTGTACACGATCACATGAATACGCTGATTAGTTCTATGAATTTATAGCTAGCAAAAATGTTCAAACACTAATTTCCCGATTATATGGTAGTATATAATAAACTCGAATAGAGTATCAAACAAACATCCGAAGACCCATCACCCGTTCCACAAGAAAAAAGTTTATACAACAATTAAAGAAGTTAGCAATAGCAACAGTCTAAAGTTGCCATAATATTGCTCCACAGGTATCTCCATAAACCGAAGCACTCCATTAAGGATCCATTAAAGAAATTATGTAATCCTCCAATCCATCATCATCCATCTCGATGTACGATACACTTTGCCTGACAGTACCTTGAATACATCACAATCAATCAGTAAATATCAGGTCATCCTTAAGTAAACTATTCAACAGTCACACACATTCCACCTCCTCAACACATCATGATCCTATCAAATAAATCACCAATGACCATTCTCCGATAAAACCTTTAACATACTCACGTCAACTCACCAAATAAAAAGCTGTCTAACAAAAACAAAATAAACCTCCCGACCATTTTCCGTTGAACAACTACCATTGAAATCGATTATCAGAATATCGAAGATCAAAAGATAAGACACCCTCATCGAACAGAAATAAAAATAGTTATACCATGTACGATCACAGTGTGCCAACGGTTAATGGCAACCCAAAGAACATGTTACAAATGGAACAACCGAACTAAGGTGACAATGCGAACGAAATATATACAAAAAGAAAGAAGACAAATATATAAAAAAATATAAACCAATCAAACTGATGCATATATTCTGCATATTTTCATGCAACGTCTGGCTGTCTGTTTCTATCTTGGTAATCATTTTTGGGGCTCAATGCATTTCCAGTTATAGCTCTTTTACACCACAGATCGTAATCAGATTGTGTAAAGCCCATTTTTCACCCAGCCCTTCCTATCGAGAACCCAGTACCTACGCAGCTTTAACCACTGCGCCATCATAACTTTATTTATTTGTACTTCAACTAAAGTATATCAAATACACAAATAAAACAAAAAAAAACATGTCCGATCTATGTAACGATCAAAATAGCAATCTTCAAACGGCTTATAATGGAAACCGATGGTCAGAATTCTGAAAGCATATAAAAATATTTGTGAGCTTTAAATCGCTAACCACCAACGTTAACACATCAATAGTCCGGCTAACTAAGGCGGTAAAGGATAACCTTCCTAATCTCAGGGTCGTGAGTTCATGCCCCACGTTGGGCGCCAACATATTGATGTTTTCACCTCGGTAGTTAGCGATATAATATTGTTCTTGTTGCTCTCGTGGCAGAGAAAGAAGCGTACTGTAGGGTGTTTTAATCTGTAAGTGTCTATGGGTTTGAATCGTCGGGCCTAGTAGCATTGACTCCTGGAATAATTTCCGCACCTTCTTTAATTTTTTTAGCGACATAAGTGGCTCATTTTTATTTCAAGTTTCTATACCAGTTTACATTTCGATTTGCAGATGTATAACCCGATTGTGCTTTGAAGAGAATCCGGTTGTGAAGCCTCAAGGCCGAAAAAGGAATGAAAATAAGTGCAGTCAATGATATTCTTCAATAACGATGATAATAACAACGAGAGGTTAATTTAATAAATAGTCCATAGAACGACTAGTTATTACGAATGTTATGCAATCATTCCTGAAGAAATTGAGGAATCAAGTATACGACCAATATTGCGGTAATTTTTTTAGCGCAAGCGTTCTTCGTAATCAAACAGTAACAAAACCAAGATGACATCAAGTGGGAAATATTCAATTGGGCTAAAACATCATATCTGGCACCACCAAAAGCAGATACACCAATTTAATATTTGCTTAATGACGCATAGTCTGTCTTAATGAAATTATGAAGAACCACTGTTGCTCACACGATTTTATCAACATTGTCCAGAAAGATGTTCAACAAATTAGTCAGAACCCAAAATTTGGCAGTTAAATTACCAAATGTATTTTAAACTTACCGTCCCTGTCACCCAGGATACGGCCGCGAACTTAAGTAACAAGAAAGTTCATCATTGATTGATATGGTAACACCATTGATTACCAAATGTTGTATGTTAACAAATAAAAAAATCGAATACCGCCAAAACAACAATGAGGATTTTAATGCTAGAGCTGGCAGAAATCAGACCGACCTGTGTAATAATATATAGGTCCGTACTTCCGACATGAAACTGCGACCGAAAATGGGGAAATAATGATGTACTTTGCACTCGCTCATGATCTCAAAGTGGCAAGTACATTCTTTCCTCATAAAAACATCCACTTGGAAACATGCACCTTATGTTGATTTCCAAAGAGCAGGCTCGGGTTGTCTAAGACGTGAGATCTTATCAGTCGTCACCAAAATTCGTAAGTAGTGATTATGATGCGCTTTACTTTTTAAACCCAAATTGGAATAAATCCTTCAAAAAAGTGAAACACCTCAAGACAATATCTTATTTTGACAATCCAATCGACGTTTTGCATATGCAGATGATATCTGTGTGATTGAATTAAATGGCAACGGAAGTGAAAGAGATACTTGATCCACTGGAACAGCGTTCAGCTACCATTGGTCTCAAAATCAACCAGCCCAAAACCAAATATCTGATGTATTGTTAGTTGTAACTTGAATGGTTTTCAAGGCCAAGACGCAATTGGTTTCATTAGTGGTTACCGCGGTTAAAGTGGTTAAGTAATCAATACCCTATACGGCTTTTTCTGGCGTTATCGTACGGCTCGGATGATCGTTCCATCAGCTTATAAAATCAGCAGATGTAGATGTTCAGTAATGCCAATCGCGATTTCCAACCTTCTTAACATCATAGTTGCCATTTTATTTACTTTATGACTCAGAAGGATTCAAAATAATACGGCAATAATTTAAGTCCGGTGCCAAATCTAGTTTCAAGATTTGTTCCTTTACTAACGCTCTTACATCGTTTTGCTGACCTAAGAATTTTGAATATCTCTCTTCTTTCAATAATTTCGTAATTTCAAGATCTTCTTTCCGTCTCATTAATTAAAACTTCAAATGGAGAATATCCGATGCTTCGATAGTAGGTACTATTCAAAAATCTTTATACATTACTGATATATTTATAGGCGGTAAACTATTATCTTGTGAATATTTTCAACCTGTCAGGTACTTCCAGGCACTTCCGTCGTTACCAAATGCAGTTCTATGGTTTTTTCTTAATAATAGTTTGTACAATTACCAGCAGTAAAACAAGATCCTTTATCACTAATTATTTTTTCTGGACTACCTATTCTGGATTATCTGTTGAAATTGCAATGTTCTTACTGGCATACCTCCTTTATTGATCGAATGTAATAAAAACTTTCTCCAAGACTTTTTATTCACCAAAATACATTTCACACAGTTTTTTTATGCAACTATCAATTTTTCGATCAACTGAATATTATTTAGCAGCAAAATGGCTATTTTCTTAAATCGTCCTTATAATTTTGTCCTGCATTATTTCCGGTGTAAGTAATCAAAACTGTTTATAATTTAGAGTTGGTTTTGACAATTTAGTAATAGTTTTGATATTGTCGTCAGCCATCTGAGCTTTCTTTATCTTTATCACTATCAACTCCTCTACCATCATTACTGCAGGATTACGGCACAGAGCATCCATTTGCCTAATTTTATGTCCACTGCGATATTCAACCTCATAAGTATACCCCTCAAGTAATAATGACCAACGACCGACTCTAGTTACTAAGTGGTTATCTTAAAAGCTTTGCAATCTGTTACTATTTTACAAACTTAATTCCCAATAAATAAACTAAATATTTTTATGCAGCTTTTAATCTTTGGAAAAACTGAAAATGATAACTGGTTTGCGGCTCTGAAAAATATTCAACAGCTTTCACTTTTATATTTGACGACTTCATTTTACCACTCTTAATTTTGTGACTCAAATACACGACTGACGAGGATTGAGATTTTTTCAAATTTATTCGCAATCCGAAGTCTTCGGTCTACATAAAATTTGTCTTAGCTCAGCTTCATTATAGGAAGCGGCTAAAATTATAATATCGTCCACATATATACAGTACATTATCTCCACTTACTAGAATCGGCCGAAAACATAAACAACGTATAATTGCAGGACTAATACCAGAGCCATCTGCTAGATGGTTCTGCTAATAAACAATTCAAAAAGGAACTTTTAAAAATTCAAACTGACCAATATGCGACACAAAAGTGTATTTTCTACTATTTTCTTTTACTGCAGTAGCCAGTTTGTCTCACTCGTCTTCAATTATTGACATACCGGTCTCGCACAATTTTCTGGTTCAATTTTCTATATTAAGTCTAAACATAATCTCGAAGTTCCATTTTTTTTTCTCACAATAATAATTGAACAGCCATACTCGGAATCAGATTCAAGTATCACCGCAGCACCACCCAGGTGCCACAGTGGTTAAAGCTGCGGCAGTAGGAGCGGGAGGTACCGGGTTCGAATCCCGGTCCGGGGCAAGATGCAAAAGAGGATTTTTCACCATCGATCGTTTGGGCGGTGCGATCGGTGGTTTGAATGAACACATCTGGATGCCCTGTGGAATTTAAAAACCATAGGCCGACCCATCGTTCATGCCAGTACTATAGGCTGACATGGAGCTATGCAATGCGCAGATTAACCTAAAGCCACACAAAAAAGTGGTATCACAACGAACCAAACGCCGGACTAAGTGTGCGCAATAGCATAACATAACATCACCGCATCACGTAACCATTCTATAATTTGAGTTGGAACTATTTTCTTTTCCAGCGGATCCAAATTTCTAGGATGTTGATATATAGGAATATCGTCTCATCATTTTTTTTAGAGTTATAGTTTCATTTCTTTGTCCTCCACATCTGATCAATCATCATTAGCCATTCCGATTCTTTTTCATTGTCAAGTGTTTTTGGATCCGTCTTTATCTTTATATTAGTAAAATGTCATTTCCAACAATTATCTCCAAAATTATATTCCTCTCAGCAAAAACATATTCATATTTCTCTCACTATTGTTATATCACTTTCCAAGTGTACTCAAATTGGTTTTTCTAATAACCACCGTATACAATTTCTCATGTTTTATGCTTAAAGCAGTATATGGACAGTTTAACAGGTCGGTTCAAAACTTTTTGATTCGTGCTCCTCATGACCACAAACATTATAGAAGGATAATCAGTACCCTTATGGCTCTTATTAGTTTTATGGCCTTTTTCTAAAATGACCATTCGCATCGGATCACTTTGACAAAAGAAATCTGCTTTCCGCGCCATAACAAGACGCTTAGTTGTTTGCGGGCAGCACTGTAAGCAATGCTGCCTTTACAAACTCTGCCATCTGTTTACAGCATTATGTACTAAATATAGTCAAATGTTAAGCAGCCCTGTTTGTCGCATCTATAAATGAATATTTTACAAAATGACACATTTTCACACAAGAAAAAGCTTAAAAGCACCACCGCGTAAAACAATATTAAATTCGATAATGGCTTTCATATTGAAGCCACCTCGTTTAATAAAAAATGTAATGGAAATTTTCTTTTACATTATGGTTTGTTATGTACATATTTACCACATGTCATACTCTATGTACACACAAGAATTATTTTTCTTGTTGATGACATTAGCCTATGTACACACATATTGGTTCGTACGTAGTAAAAACGAAAAGCTCATTTTAATATAAAACCAAACACAGATACCACAAGTCACCTTATGCCTCAGCCATCATTTTCGGATTGATTACAATTTTACCAAAATATATTTATTCTGTTAATTATTTTTAATTGATAGCATTTTATTTGTCAACAACACAGTATGGCAAAATGAAAACCTCTAAACAACGTAAAAAGCATGGAAAAAAATCTCATTTTCATGTTGATTGCTTTTAATTAAAACAAAACAAAAAAATAATTTTCTCGTTTCCCATTTCGATTCCATCTCATCGTTATATACGAGTGTGTATATAGGCTTGAGGTAGGTAATCAAATTTGAATGGTAATGAAATTTGAAAGGATACGAAATTCGAGTCTACCCATACATATACACTCTGGATTGACACGTGATACACATTTTCTTATACATAATAAACGAACGCCGTATTCTTTATACACAAACTTTGACACCAATATCACTGTGTGCGACCAGGTGCTATAGTGAAGCGTTAAAGTTTCACTTTCTCATTTTTTTTTGTAATAATTAACCGAAGCACTAATATAATTGAAGTTGTGCTGAATCAATTATTCAGCTAATGATAACGTTTGAACGATATAGAATGTCAGTTGAGATTGTATATAAAACAAAACACTTTGATAAAACTTTATAATTAAGATTGTTGTCTAGTCGAAATTATCTAAACATATATAATTAATTTGACAACACGTCTGCGTCGTTATATACACTCACCTGGAATTCATCCAACAGTAAATAATTGGATTATACATTGAGTTGCTCATGGCCAACCAATAAATTGCCAAATACACTTCTTGCACGTACGGTGTGTTTGTGATTTCTGGATAGTATGATGTCACAATGAAATATATGTGAAACGGTAGCCAGCACACCGCAAATATTATAACAACAACAATCATCATTTTAACAACCTGTGGAATACAATAACATCAAGAAGTGAGATAAATCTTAATTTGGTGTAATAAATATAAAAACAATTTAATTATTTAATATTTAATGGGTGGTGATATTTAATGGATTGTGATGTAATTGTGTTCTAATTATGAGTCTTAACAGGGATCCAAATTGTTCGACTGCCAAAATGCGTGATGATATTTCGCTGTTAAAATGACGTCCACATCCATTGAATAGTATCCGATGATAAGTAATATTATATGGCCAGTAAGGGCGTGCTTAAACATGATCTGCACACCATATGTTGAATTTGACAGTCATGGTTTTAATTTTATGTTATAGGTCGTTAGATTTGTCTCTCTAAATTTGGAGCATTATGATTTCTTATTTCGGTGAATATGGGAGAACTGTTATAATAACTACTGTTTACCTAACAGGATATGTTACCAAACTATTTTCAGCCCGAAATAGATCAATTAGATATACACAACATGTGGTTCCAACAAAATTTCAGAAAAATTTTCAGCCTGATTAATAGTGGTGCTATTGCTGGCATAGGCGAATTGTTATGTGCTTCACTAGTCTTTTTTTCTCAGTCACTCAGGCTCAATTTGCCCAGTGAGACATCCCTTTCCAGGCGAACACTCACAGTCCCGGAATCTGTTCGTTCTTCTAATGAAGTCCAGGATATCTGGAATCATCAAGCTCGTCAATTGGTCCTCAAATAGGAATTGTGAGCCGAAACAGTTCTGTGGGAAGAGTATAAAGAACATGAGCACAAAAATTGCTCAACAGTTTGCTCCTCCCTATCCCCACAATGTTCGCAGAAAGAGGTGTTTTGAATTTTCATTCGAAACGTATGACTATTCAGGGAGAAGTGCCCCGTGAGAATGCCCAGCAAGACCCTTAAAGTGCGCCTATCATAGTTTAACAAAGACTGGGACCATTGCTGGTTTACTGATCCAAAGAAGATTTTGGATAAACGACAAGAGATGAGATTATCCCATCTCTTTTGGTGCAGATTGCCAAAGTGATAATCAAGTTCTTGTTTAAGAAATAGCCCAAAGCGGGCTCAGGTTCCACAAAGGTGGGTGTCACACCCAATCGGGCCAAATTATCGGTCAAAATATTCACTTTGATACACAATGTGACTGGGTATCCTGCGAAGTCTAACTTTAGTCAGCCTGCCTTGTCGATTTAAGGCACTTATCGTTTCCAAGACAAGTTTGAATAAAACAGTATTGGAACCAATCGCCTTTAGCGCAGCCTGGCTGTCAGAAAGAATGCAGATACGACGATCTTTGCAATTTATTCCTTTTACAAGTGAAAAACAGTAGCGTACCTACCAAGCGGGATAGATAATTCAACCTCAGGATTTTGTATGTATAACCCGGCACCAGCTAGATAACGGCATACTGATTCGTCAGTAAAGATTAACATATCGTTGCCGGAGGGGTAGGATGGACTACTATAGTCCATCCTACCCCTCCGGCAACGATATGTTAATCTTTACTGACTATTTGTGATTTCCAGTAATAGTTACATGATATAATTTCCGGAAGACGTGCTTCGTCACCATATAATATCTGAGGGCATGTGGGCAGTTATGTGCCGGCCCACCTATCTCCATATTTGACAGTGCCCCGAAGGAACAAATAGATTGTCTTTGTATTGTAGGCGAGCGGCTGTTTGCGCTGCACACCTTCTGATCCAAAGATCAAGCGGCAGCAGACCCACAGCCATCTCAAGAGCTGCAGTCTCAAGAGGTGTTCATAGCTCCTAATATACCAAGACTAACAAGTCTTTGAAGGTTGTTAAGAGGTTTCCGTCCAATCCCGCTCATTGTTCTAGGCCACCAAATGAATGCGTCAAACGACACTATGGGTCTGATCAATGAAACGTATAGCCAGTACACGATTGACTGTTTGCATTTCCAGTAAATGTTGCATGCTATATTGCATTTCTCTTCTATATGTTTTTTCCAAGTAATCTTCCGATCTAACCAGACCCCCAGATACTTGACTTCCGACGATCGTATGAGCCCCAATTTTTGGAAAATCAAAGTTTCCAGTACTCCTTCGTCTAGTGAAGAGAACCATCTCAGTTTTTCTTATACAATTGACTGAAAGACCCTAGTCACTACACCAGGCTACAACTATGTTGATCGCAGTTTGCATGCGATCCCATATTACATTCGTATATTTACCTACCAGTACTATGGCGATATCACCAGTATAACGCCCTCTTTAGAAAATATAACTCCCATGGAATTTTTGGAACCTATATAACCGGCTGTGATATACAAAAGTTATCACTATAGATACTAACGGGTATCGGAGGTGAAATCGGTAAATATGCTACTACTTTCCACAAAAGAAGAAAGCTTCATATATCAGAGTTAGAAATTCATGTAATAAATATATTTGAAGATCGATGTCAATGACAAAACTTTTTGTGTCAATGAAGGGTGTGCCGGAAATGAGTACGACCTTTCCAAGGAACCAGATTCCAAAAAACAGAGGATAACCCCCTTATGAAATCAACGGTGCACCGAAATCATAGCCCGGGATCGGACTTAATTCCAAACTTAGTTTCAACCAAGTTGGAAGCAAATTGATCGAAAAGTAACACACTCACCCTGTGAGGAACCTATGTATTTGGAGAGTTGTTTTTTGCTTAAAGGTGGGCTTAACAAGCAAGCTGCAAACGTCAGAATTATAAAAAGGACTTAGAAACTATACGAGAGGCCTACCTTACTAGGCTAGAGGATACAGTTATTTTTGGAGTGCGTTTCATTATATTCTGATGTGACTGAGAAAATAAACTAACACCCTATGATCCATATCTATGAACAAAAGGTATAACCGAAAGGTTTATTTTTTATATATGAGTTTGGTAGAACCTAAGCTAGAACTACTTTGGTAACAACCCATTTTCGCAACAAGTAAGATTACTAAAAATGTGACCAGGAAGTTTATTTAGAATGTGAATCCGGAATATTGGAAGTAATTGACTTTTCTCTTCCCTCACGGACAGTAAGGGGAAAAGTCTCAAATTGGAGGGTCTTAGATGAAGAAACTCTTTCTTACCATCACAACTTTTTTTTTCTTTGAATGAAGTTAGAAAGTACATGCGCCCATGTGACACAAATTGGGAACCTTACAGAGTCCATTAGCTGGACCAGGCAATTTATATAAAGTATAGCTGATATACTTGAAAAACCACTTAATAGGTTCTAAAACAGGTTCTAAAACTGTCCTCAAAAAAATTGAGATGACTGAAGAAACATACAAGGAAACTAGTCTACAGAGCACAGAAATCCGATGAAATAAAAGTTTCACACAAGTTTGAAAAGACTTAAAGAAATGTATTATCACTGAAAAGACACCGTCATGTTTCTATGAAGAAGCGGGTAGCCTCGCAGTTGCAGAAACATGCAATCTGAATGTGATTCCATGTTTCTGCAGTACCAATGTGAATCTTTCGTAAAAACACTTCAGCAAGTCATTTGATACTTTGAAAAATCGTTGCACAAAGAATAAAGAAAGAATATTGAACCATTGGTCTTTCTTTGCCTGCAAAACTATATGCTATCTGCCTTTAGTCCGTGGAACTTAATCACTTAAGCTGGTATCACAAAAATGAATTGAAAAACTGGTAGCAAGGCCTCAAATAGGGTCTATATGGTTGAAATGGCTTAACTAGGACAAGGGTCTGGAAAGACAAAGCTAAAAAGTAATCCGACCGAGGAAAGGAAGGAAACAAACCAAGAAATGATGACGTGGGCCTTGTCGATCAAAAGCACAGACTGTTAGTCCAAGATGATGATATTTCAGGAAGAGTTACGAAATGATGCGAAGAAATAAGCGAAATGGTTTCTTCGCATCTTTTCGTGCCTCTTTGAAATGCGAGAGGATGGCAAAATAACGCCTATCAATTCGATAAAGCTTTCAAATCGTTTTTTAGAATAATGAGAGAAAATCTCAAACCTGTCATGTAAAAAAGTCGCATGGAAATTAAGTCAAATTGATGGCCTGTGCTAATCCAAGACCACTCTCCCTCTGTAAAAAGATCTTACAGAGATCCAAATATAAGATCTGGGTTGGAGTCAAATTGAATTTAATCTAAGAGGACTCTTGCAGAATAATGGGTTTCAATGGAAGCTAACGAAGGCGCAGTTGCTGTAAATGAAGAATCCTAACGTTCCATACGTATACTAGAAAGTTCACAGTTTGAAGGAACCAAGAAATAAATCAGCCTTCATAAATAAAGAAACACTTGAAAAGGTGGCGAGAAATAGACGCATGTCGGACTTTCTGCCTCACAGAGATTACAGTTTAAGTCTAATAGAAGGATGAAATGGAAAAGATAAGAACAACATATTGAGGCGAGTGTGGAAACAATCTCGTTCGACTATGGAATGTTCAAATGATTATAGCTGCAGTGAGTAGCAGTGTACTATTTTGAAGGACTCGCCGTCTGATGAAGAGTCTGAACGGGGTGTTATGGAGGTAAAAACTTCTGAATGAGATGCTGAAGATTTTTCAAATTAATCTCCATCACACAAAGGAAACGGGTGAATGGGTTCTTGGAATGAGGACTCCAAACTATAAATTGTAATTATAGCAATGTCACCGGTCGTAGCTTAATGGTTAAGACAGTTTCTCATCTCGCCGCGGTCTCTAGTTCAATTCTTGCCGTTGACCAATAATTAACATGCACCGGATGATATGTTGTTATATGGTTATTGTTTGCAAAAACATTGGTTGAGACGCAGTAAGGGCCATTTACGGCCTCTAAGCCATAGATTATTATTATTAATTGCTTGATGACCTATTGGATCTGGGCTTTCAATTAAAGTATGGTTCTTACCCTCAAAGCTTACGAGCCTCTGAAAAGGTTTTGATTACCTAGATTATTTTGAAAAAACCTAATACCAGCCATTTTGTTATCTTCTCGTTTAACCACTTCAAGTTACTCCGAACGACCGGAAGGACTTTGAACTGCAACCAGTAATGAATCATTGAGAATACAACTAAAACCTGGTTTAAGGCTCATTCAGAAATTATTCCTGAAATTGCAAGCTTTTTAAGTTAAATAATAAACCCATCTTAATATAAATATTATAAAGAGTTTAATGCAATATAAATAAGCAGGACCTATAATGGTATCACTCCTTCGGGTATTCAAATGTCTGACTTAATCTTATTTGGACATGAAATTATTTTATAAATCTGAAAGTGAAACTCTATGTCATATTCCAAACAATTGGAATGAGATAGCAGTAATTTTCATACGGAGAGCACAAAAGACGACTTACTGCAATCTTAAAGACCTCATACCTATTGTCTTCTCTCCAATAGTCAAGATGAGCCATATCTCCTAAGCACGTGTGGAGATTGCTCTCCACTACCTTATCGCATCTATTGAGTGAAAAGAATGATCAATATTAACCCGAAAGCAGGATCTCTTCCACTTGGGTGTTTCTTTCTCCTGCAGATTTGTTATAAAATGGGCTCCACAAGTTGTACCCACCATTCTTTGGAACTTTGTCATACACGACCTATCACTAGGTCTGGATGAAACAGAGTTACTTGAAAAGTAAGCCTACATATAGGTTAACAGTGGTTGTAGATTAACTGAGTTAATTCTTTTGTCCAAGAAATAAAAACTTCTTCAGATTGATCCTATTGCTTCAAAAATCTGAGGTGTATCTAAGACTGCATAAACTAGGCTGGAAACCTAGCATCATGGAAGGTGTAACAAAGGTAGCTATAGCGTCCTACAAATAAGAGAACGTCTTTGGTATTATTGTCTGGTAGGCCACCTATTATAAACTGTTTAAGGTTTAATGTAATATCCATATACTAAGACTATTCGTGTATCAACGAGATAGCAGGTCCGTTCGACATGTACCTGTTGTAGGTGCCAGGGCATTTCAATGAAGAACCTCATCGAGTTTACTTGTCCTTTAAAATAATACTCGCTTCATATAAGGTTTTGCTTCAATATGAAGCTACGAAAAAAAATGATGGATGAATCAACAGCAAATTAAGTAACTTGGAAGGGGAAAGAACTGCTTTCTACCTGTTTTCGTCTTATATAATGTCAGGTATATTCAACGCTTCATCAAACTATATAAAGTGTAGGGTTACGGGCCGAACGGTATCTAAGTCGGTCCCTGAAGACAGACACTCTAACCTAACCTAACATATACGCAATTATTTATCCAGGAAATAGTTTAAAATTTGGTGTCGTTTTGACATTATTCGTTAATTGACATTATTCGTTAATCGACATCATTTTGTAAAGTGCTTTAACCCACTGGAGGGTACATGATTTAAATTTATATTCCAAAATATGTATATGCAAACTATATGTTCTATTTTCACTTGTCAATATGTTGCTGCTAGCATCATAAAAATTATACACTTTTGTATAGGTAGATTTTGGCATGGCACAATAAATTTTATTCACAATTATTTTTCGCTTTCACATCATAAATTTTAGAATTTCGAGCATTCAACATCCGTGTATGTATTGAAATCTGTTTAGATGAGTGTAATGTGACATTGGAAAAGAATTTGAATTTTATAAAAATGTAATTCAATTCCAACAAAATATTTTGGTTGTGTCACTTCTGTAATGGGTGGTGAGGTGCGGTATACAAATGAACCGAATGAAATCGCGACAATAAATAAATAAACTATATAGGTAAATAGTTACTCACCCTTCGTTTACTCTTTATATTATCCAACTGTCTTTGTGTACATTCGCCGATACTCTGCGAGCCCCACAACTCTAATCCTACCCTAGCATAAGTGAATGTCATCGAACCAATCGGCAAAAAATATGTGAAGAACATAAATAAAACATTGTAGCTGAAATGAAAAACAAAAGAAAATTAAAATGTGCTTTTGGGGTTTTCCGGTTTCCTGTGTGTACAGCATTACACATAAATTTTCCTGGAAAATGAAATTTCCTTTTTCTCATTTTGTCTAATATATCGTTCGTGTTCTTTGTTCGATACTTAATCGATACATGTATATAGTATACCCGAATTGGTGTGGCAAAGGTTACATGTCGCACGTACCACGTCTAGACCACAAACGATATATATCGAGATCTATATATATACTTATTACATATTATACATATACATACACATATTCTTGCATCGAATGATTAGTTGAACCATCGGGCCATTCAGCATAGCAAATAACCCGTTCGGTGCCATCATTGAGCTGCTGATTGTAAGTTGTAAAAAATATCCAATTTGGCGATGATATAATAACGGCGATAATCCAAATAATGCTCGCAATGCATATTGTTGTCCGTTTGCCCATCCGCGGCTTTAATGGATTCATTATGGCCATGTACCTGCGCGAAAAATATATAAAACAAAAAATAATTTACTTCCGCTTATGTACGTCATCAAATTATGCGAAGACATAAAATTGTAATCAACGAGAAACTGCTGAATAAGTTATTACAGATTATCAGTTCATTGAATATAAACCCACGTATATACTTTGTTTATATAGCTGCCGATATATACGTCGTTTTATGATCAATGTATAAGACAAGAAAATCAAAACAACGAGGACGTCGTCATCGCACACAAAAAAAAATCAAATTTTATTATTCGTTTCACGATTCGTATAAAAAAAAAGATATTCCCGCTCTCACATCCTTCGCCAGAAAATATTATAAAACACGCGAATTGATATATGTGCGCGTATGTCGAAATTCAATCAAAATGTATGAGTTAAGTGGTGGAACACCCATATCCATAATATACGCCAAACGTTTCTAAGATGTTGACTAGATTAGTGTGATTTGCTATACACAGACACACGCATTTTATGAATCAAATTAGGTTACGTCAATCTGTCTTTCAGATTCATCAATATTATGTTTATGTGTGAATTGATGATATCGAAAATTATTGATTAGTTCAATGAATTGAAAATTTGCAACATAACAACGCTATTTCGGTGAGTGTGAAGTTTTCGACAAAAAAACAACAAATCGGGTGTATACACGAGGTCCACCATGTTTAAATATTGTTAGCTCAGCAACAGCAGATGGCTGGCACTTTTATTCAGGAGCAACAAGAAAAACAGAACCAACTGGCAGACATTCTTGCTAAAAAGGAACAACATCAACAATAGTAGCAGTAAGAAGTTCTGTTCGATAAGCTGAAAGCAGGTGGATCGCAAGCAGTAGCAGCCGCACCTGCCAACTAGAAATCACTCAGCTGGTTCTTATCAGACATCGTGAAATCCAGCCTGCATTACGGGAATCTTTAGACCTAAGAAACGGCAAGTGTATAAAAAGCTTTCTCAAAGGCCGAAAGATCAACGTTGAGTTAAATGGGAGATCATCAACGACACACTCCCCAAATGTCGGAGTCTCTCAAGGATCAGTTTTATCACCAACTTTATTTTTGTTATACATTAATGACCTGTTGAATAGCACTGTGAACCCTATCCACAATGCTACATTGCACTCGAGGTCGAGCTTGCTCCTTCAGAATCAAACGGCAAACGGCTGGAAGTTGTCACTTTAATTCCGATTTGAGTACAATATTTGACTGGGGAGCAATAATCAGGTAAAATTTAACGAAAAAAAACACAAATATGAACGTTCTCCCGTAAAAGAATTCATAACGAATACCTTTGTGTTAAAGGGCCACGAAAGCCAGATGCAAACGGTTTTGTAGATCGCATCATCATCTCCAGATATATAAAACCTCTATTAGACCGTGTAAAGAATATTGCTGTCAGGTTTGGGGTGGAGCATATGGCACTGCTCTCCACTTGCTGGATAGAGTTCAGCAGCGTACCATTCGAATATCCCTATTTTTTACGCCAGGACGCGGGTAACACGAGGAACGGTAAGTGCGCATAGGTTTACGGTGCTGCCGAAGCTCCCGAAACCCCGAACTGAAGATGCAAAGCTCGAATTTGTTATAGAACATCTATGAAGTGCTAGCTATCAACCTTTACTTGAAGGATCGCGCATTGGGTGCAGGGGCTTGGACAGTTACAAGTAGCTAGGACAGTCTAAAAATCCACCCTGCATCCAATAAAAGCTAAAAAAAAAAGTTAAGTTGATGTGGCTGCTATCGCACACTTAGACCAAATTTGATCCGTTGTGATACCACTCTATACGGCTATAGGTCCGAGTCTTTCCGTAGAGCCATCTGCGCATTGCATAGCTCCATGTCAGTCCTATAGTACTGACATGGAAGATGGGTCGGCCCAAGGATTCTAAACACGACAGAGGATCCAGATTATGTTTATTTTTCACCACCGATCGCACCGCCCAAACGATCGAAGGTGAAAAACCCATTTTGCATTCTGCCTCGAATCGGATTCGAACCCGGTACCTGCCGCTCCAACTGCCGCAGCTTTAACCACTGCGCCACCTGGGCGGTCCAATAAAAGCTAAATATTAAAAAAATAAGCTAGAGGTTATGGAAACCTTGCTGTTATTAGAAACCATTATCTTTCGACTGAGCACTGAGATGCGTTAGCGGCAAACATATTTACTAACGCTATCCGTGACATGTCGCCGTTCGTAGCTTAATGGTTAAGAGAGTTTCTCATCACGCCGCGGTCTCAAGTTCGATTCTCGCTGCTGACCAAAAATTAACATGCCACCGGATGACATAAAATGCGTTTGTGTGTAAAAACATTCGTTAGGTTGACCACCTACAATGAGCACCAATCGTTAAAATTGGTTCGTAAGTTCTCAATTGAAACCGTAAGGTCTCAGTTGAGACGCGGTAAGGGCCGCTTACGGCCTCTAAGCCATAGATTATTATCCGTGACATTCCAATATCTGAATCAAAGTGAAGAGAAGCAATACGCGGAAGTGGTAGATGTGCTTCTCATATGATGGCTGGGAAAAAATCGGTTAGGTCAGACCACGTGACAAAATGTAAAACCACCGATGATTTAGCCAAATCTGCATGGGTAACCGATTATACCTTCAGAGAATGCGGTTGGACAGTGGGACGAAAGATTGATGGGTAACAAAAAGCTACCGCCTGGGAGAATTAGTGTTGAAGATGTGAGACTAGAGCATTTACAACCAAATAGTAAACTAACGAAATAACGACAACACCCAGGAGGAAAAAGTTACAAATCGGCAACGGAAAAATAACTCTAGTCAATTTTGAATGGCGAAAGCTGACTCAATTACAAAGACGATATTTGTGGCCCAAGTAAGTCAAGAATAATTGGAAAGAAGATTTACACATCGAACAGCGACAGATGAAACACTTCTGTTTATGGAAAGAGCGATCTGTTTGTTCGAGTCGCAAACAGCAAGTGCAAACATCAGTTCGTGGTATCAGGCATAGAAGTCGAGCGTATAATCAACCTTGATTTTATGAAACAAAATCACCGGACTTGATTTTATGGAACAGAGCCAGTTTGCGTTGGCTTTTGGAAACAATATACTGCGATATGAACAAACCGAAATTATTTTGCGTACATGTACCGAAGATAGTATGCCAGTTCGAGTACGCATTGAACCAGAAGCCGAATTCAGTATCACAAGTAGTTTTATATAGGCCAGGATTTAGAACAACAATATTTATTAGCTACCGATATTATAGCTAAGCCAGCTAATAAGAACTTCGGCGAACATATAATAGTCAACCAAACACTAATTGCATCCAGAGAAGGTGTGGTACTGAACCAACTGATAAAGTTGTCCAGCAGAAACTACACAATGAGGAATGACAAATTAATTGCATATAGTCATATCCATTGGACGTTATTATCAGTTGCGAAGATAAACAACAACAAAGCAGAGATACCGACTACCCGGCAATCGAGCTACACTTGTTGATGATACGACACTTTTGGGTTCTGGTCAACGCTCTTTCTGCCAGCTTCAGCCAGTTAATTGGAACTTCTTTGTCGTTGGACGGAAGGTTGATCTCTCATTGCCCCGTGTTCAACAAAATTCCACACCAAACGACGAATAGTGTTAATACAGACGGCTGATGTATTTGAGAATATATGAGCTGAGAAGGCTGAGCCGAGATATATATTTAGGGGCCAATATAGACATAATATTACAAAGTTGAAGCAACATTTTTCATCTATCAAAAGATATAACTATCTCAAAAGTAAACAAACTTTGAGTTCAAGTTGGTTGACAATTTGGTGTCTTTTAAGTAATTTGCGAGCAGACATCATAAGAACATCCACTGATATCGATTTCCATCGACTGTTTCGTTTTCCATTAAATATATGGGCCAAACATTGTTTTGGCTGAAATGCCCGCCCAAATAGGTACTTTTTGAACTTTCAATGACGTTTCGTGGATATCGTGTGGAGTTTCCTTTCGGACAGCGAATGAGCCTCGTCATTAAAATTTCCTACCAAAAATTAGGTACAGTGTCAACTATTCGAAGGACTGTTGGGCAGTATTTTATACAACGGTACGCTTGAGTTCTGACCAACGCTCTTTTGACTGCTTTAAATAGTTAATTGTAACGACTTGCTCGTTGATGTACGGTATGTTAACGATCCGTCACTACCCCGTGCTCAACCAAGCTCGACACCGAACGACGAATAGTGTTCTGAGACCGTATCTATTGGCGACTTTGAGTTGCAGTGTCACTTTTTTAGTATGAAGTGATTCACGGAATGTCAAAGACACAGAAATGTCAAAGTTAGTCAATGTTTATATATCGACATAAAAGATGGCGCACCCTGTACATATGTTATTTCTCTTCCAAAAGGTTGAAAGAGGTGAGCTCAAATTTTTCTTCAAATTTAAAACGTAAGGCTTTCGTAAAAACCGCTTATTTGGCATATTTTACGGTTATAATGTTGACAGTAAACTACGATAGTGTTATCGGTTTTAACCATAACTTACTGGTGTCACCATCTTATGTCGAATAGCGAAAACTTATTTGTATTTTAAATTTTTGTCAGAAACAACATTTGCATATGGCCAGTCTTATGTATCCCAGTCTATGAACCTTTGAGTCAACCTTTCGTCCTCAAATCTAATTCAATTCAAATTTAGGCCTTTTTTATTCTTGACCATCACTTATCTGAAGTCTATCATGTGCAAGAATATGGTTTTACGGCATGAAGAAAAACAGATTGCAGTCCACGGAACTCAGAGAGATCAAGAGAGTTCTGAAAAACATCAACCATTTTTCTCGCAGAAGGATGAATATGTTGACAGATAGAATATCATCCAGCATAGAATCAACACCAGCAATACTCTCCCCATCAAGCAAACATATAACCGGAATATAAACGAGAATAGAACAGCTTGATAAGAAATCCAGGAGATGTTGACCAAAAAGAAAATGTAGGGGCATTATACCATAGAAAAGTTCTAAACCATAAAAGTGGGTACTGGCAAACGGAAGCCCATCCAGATGATCGAGAGAAGATGTTCATGACCGGCAACGAATTAGGGGAGTTCAACGTTATGTCATCGGTTCATGTAAGTTATATCCAGTCATATCTGTGAGAGACTAATGGTGTGCGTATAACACGGATTGATATCAAAGTCTTGTCTTGTGTTGTGATCATCACATTAGGTCGCACGTGCAAGACACATTTTAGGTTATATTAAGGTGGCCGCCAAAGAAACAACGGATAGACATATGGGGTCCTAATGATGATCAGTATGATGTGGTAGTTTCGATATGAGAAAGTTGATGTTGTCATGCAAGACATGCAACTGGAGATAATGTGTAAGTGAATAACTGAAAGAATGGAGACACAAAGATAAGAGTCAAGAAATTCGAGATCGTGCCGTATATGACCGAAACTTGAGAAGTATGTACCTCGAACTTCTCGAAAATTGGATAAAGCGGATCGAATTTACATCGTTTGATGTAAAAGGACGCTAGCAGAAGTGGGAGAGACACTTTTAAACTTTTTGAGAGAATGTTCGACGATCGTAAAAGTATATAGGTGAGAACACTTTCCTTAATATTCCGAAGACAACCCGAACAATAGATGAAGTGGCTGTAGAGTAATACCCTTTAAAACTCTTGAAGATCGTACACCTAATTTACGAAAAACAGTAAGAAACAGACGTCGGTCAAATGGGTGATACATCGAGTTGACGTGCGACACATACGAGGTCTCAGATCAGGAATGGATCAAGAGGAAATTCAAGAAAGATGGAAATTCGGATTTGGTGCTGGTAATTGAGTCTATATAAAAAAGGGCCGTGTCGCACAGAGACCTAGTCCTTCTTCATGCAGTAAATTTGTTGTAATAATGGATGTCAATACACTCGTAAGCCCACGTCATCCAGTTTTCTCATAGTTTCCTCTTTTGTAGATCTAATCAGTAGTTGCTACGCTTTTAATCCTCATATACACAAACATTCATATCTATATACAGAGATAATCGAGTCTACCATTGACATAGTAGTTTTGAACTGCAACAGCAGGAAACGACTATGTAATGGCGGAGTTCTGGGTGACTTTAAAAATAACACATATTGGCATAACGTGTCGGGTCGTCAACAACCAGAGGTTGATAGATTCAATGAGCTGCTTTTACTCAACAAATTCGAGTAAAGACTGCTGTGGCTGACTGCGGCTTCCTCACAGCTCGTAAATGGCCGAAATACAAAACGGCTAGTTTTTGACAAAGGATTGAGTGGAATTACTCTTAGTGATTCCAATCTCAAACAAAATGAATACAAAAAAATCCTCAGAAACACATCAGTATCTCAAATCATTCGATTCCGGTAATTTCCGTTTGGCATCTTCTTGAAATATAGCGACTATGCGTCATAAAAGCCATATACCATAAAATTTGATTATCGCACCACCCAGTATATATGAATAAGTATGTTTCCAAGGCAGATTTTTACATCGCACAGTAAATTTCCACATCCTTGAATTCGTGAAATGTCAAAACGATAGAATGTATATTGTCCCACACATAATTTTATGCCGTTCCGAATCCCCTAAAATACAAACATCCATTTGTCGCATACCAAAATCGAGAGTAAAAAATCGAATAGATTTCGCCCGTACATATTATATACTCCCGTCACGTAATTTTTATATAAGTTTCATTGGATTGTATATGTTCTTGCATATTATGTGCTCGAATGGTGATTGTTGTTCCATTTTTATTATGTCAGCTTTCTAACAACGGAACAATGAAATTGGTAAAACCACTTTATGGTGAACTAGAGCATTGCACATTATACATAGTGTTGTGATAAAATTCACTTACCTGTCAATTGATATGGCCATTAGTGTGAATACGGATGCACAAATCGTTAGAGTTGCAATAAATTGTGATATTTTGCAGTACAGTTCACCAAATGGCCAATCTGAATTTAACATGTAGATATAATTGAATGTTATATTTAGAGTTGATACCATTGCGTCTGCTATTGATAAGTTTACTAGAAAGAGACAAAAACAAATTACATTTAATTGGTGAAGGTGTATATAGTAAATGTTGGCCTGTTTGTATTTGGGAGCGATCTTATATGGGTTTGAGCTTCTTAGACACATAATTTCATAAATAATTTCATAAATGACTTTACAGAAGCTTTATAGACGAGGAAGAGACAGTAGTCCACCTGCTATGCTCATGTCCGGCTTTGGCACCCAAAAACATGAATATTTGAGTAAGTTCTTAAAGGACTGCCTCCTGACCTCGAAAACTGTAAGGTGCAAGGCTTTTCATGCTACGTAAGAAGCTCAAACTGGTTCTCATAAGGTAAAAGGCATGTATAATGCTGTGGTATCACAATGGACCGTCTCCGGTCTAAATGTGCTGAAGCAGTCATAACCTAACCTAACCTAACCTATCTTGAGTAATCAATGGTTACTTCAAGAGATGGAAATTTCACGTTGAAGACCGGTATTGCAGTGGAAGAGCGATAGTACGATAACTCAAAGCATCGAAAATCATGGGGATATTACAACCACGCTTTTACGCCGGCAACAAAATCTAATGTTCACCTTAACAAGTTACACACTAATTTTGAACCAGAAATAAGGATGGTGCGATACTCAACCATTACAGCTATTATTACGATATTTGGGTCATTACATGAGGGTCACCGAATATACAGTTTGCCATCGACTACTTGTGTCAACTGATCAGGACAATTAGCTCAGCTCATAAGATAAATTTTGTCTCGCTCAAGATAAGAGTTCATGCCTTCAAAATTTGCAAATTGCCAGTGGCATTTGTGGAAAAGCCAATTCTTGTGGGTGCTCGATAAATACTTCGATATTATAAAATTATAACTCCGGCATCCTTGCCTATCTCAATGTAGGTGGAGTGTTGATAGCAATCGAATGAAGTGATTGCCTCTGATCCTATCTATGAAAAAGTTTTGAATTTTTTTGGAAAATTTATGTTTTTCCTAGAAAATCCACAGTAACTAACTAGGTGCCTTTTAGTAGTCATCTGGACCATTTAAATTAGTCCAAACAATGGTATCGTGCTTGACATTGTACAGGGTGGTGCTAAAGTCCCGCTACCATTTTAATTGCGCGCCATCTTGTTTATTGAAAATATTCATTCCATTATTGCCACTCAGCGGAAATTTCGTCAAAAATATCCTAATCGTCCAGTGCGTCACAAAACCACAAATTATCGTTTACATGCGAATTTTCGACAGTACAGTACGACAACAGACAGACCTCGTACTGGAAGACAACGGACGTCTCGTAACGCGGACCATTCCTATATTAAAAAACCTGATATTACAATGGATGAATTTTAGAAGGAGGTTCGAAGCTGGATTTATAAAAATGACATTCTAAAAAGGTTTAAGTTAAGACACCTGCGTTTGTGACAAAGTCAATGTTGGTTACTGACCAGAAGCGTCCATTCGGAGACGTGGCTCCCAGTTACATATTTCTACACGCAGTTAAAGGCGAATTTTAATAACTGATTTGAAAATTTTCCCAAACAAGTTAGTCCAAAAATTGAAAAATTGCTACCAAGTGATCCTGATCAACGAGTTGAGTACAGTAATGCAATTCTATGGCGGTCTGGTGAAATTGAAGATTTTCCTCTTAATAGATAATGAGTATTGAAGCCCATTTTTATCTAAGTGGCCACGTCAACAAACAGAGGTTTCGGGGAACACAGAATCCTCAGTTAATTCATCAAACATCATTGCATCCCCTTATAACAACGATATGGTGTGGTATTCATGCTGAAAACATCTTTGGTCCCTATTTTTTCCATACCATTCATGTCCCAAGACATGATTCAAAATTTTCTTGTGCTGGAAATGGAAGAGTAAGAGTAAGGCCTAGAGAACATGTGGTTTTAGCAGATTGGCTCCATCTTAAAAAAAAGTTAAGTTAAGTTGATGTGGCTGCTATCGCACACTTAGACCAATTTTGATCCGTTGTGATACCACTCTATACGGCTATAGGCATTGCATAGCTCCATGTCAGTCCTAAAGTACTGACATGGAAGATGGGTCGGCCCAAGGATTCTAAACACGACAGAGGATCCAGATTATGTTTATTTTTCAACACCGATCGCACCGCCCAAACGATCGAAGGTGAAAAACCCATTTTGCATCCTGCCTCGAATCGGATTCGAACCCGGTACCTCCCGCTCCAACTGCCGCAGCTTTAACCACTGCGCCACCTGGGCTGGCTCCAACTTGCAGCACACACAATTATTGAATGAGGTTTTTCCACGAAGACTAATTTCGCAAAATGGTGATTTAGCATGGCCAATCAGTTTTTCGGATTTTACAGCATCAGAAGTTTTCTTATAAGTTTTTTAAAATCAAAAGTTTATGTGAATAAGCCCCAAACGATTTAACATTTTAATATTTGTAAAGAAATTGAAGAAATTCAGCTTGAGATGTTGCAAGATGCCATGAAAAATGCCTTAAAAAGACCCGACAGTTGTATAGTGATTTGCGGACACCATTTAGTCGATATAATTTTCGAAACAAGATGTAAAGACCAAATAAATTTTTTATGGAAACCAAACATACTTATCTGTTCTTTATGAGCAATCAAAATGGTAGCCGGACTTTTGCCCCACCCTGTATATGTAAATTTTTCGTGGGCATGCGAAAAAGTCATTCAATGCATCACGCGAAAGCTGTGTTGAAATTTAATCTCAAGTATATGACAGCGATCCGTTGGCTATTTCTGTAGATATTTCACTTATTGCCCCGTTGGTTCCGTGTATACTTTGATTTACCCCTGGACAGCATAACAGATTTAACTGTGACAAGAAAGTTGATACAGTGAAGTTCATGTCTATCTTAGGTCTCATTTTGCCATTGAGATATACTTTTACTATATAATCATTAATTCTACCTTAGGTCTCATTAAGTGAATCTGTAATGATTTCCACGACCCTCTAGCTCTAATACGTCACATTTGTACGATCAAATTTTGAATTTACCTCACCGGTGTTGCCACCATTTTTTCAATGTCATTCAACTCCCGAACCGAACGTTGCACGTACTGTTCTTGGCGATTTGTATACATTTATAGTGTGTCCATAAAATTTTGTCTTAAACACATCTTTCAGAGGTGTTTTTTCGATTTTAAGTTGACTAAATTTATCGTACCTAATATATTATACCAGACCCTCAAACTCACCAGAAAAATGTTATCTTAAAAATACCGGAGTCTCTACTTCATGCTGTACTGCAGCATATTTGAATAATATAGCTTAACTAATAGGCAGCGAAAATACTTTATAAGAATATGTTATTGCCCAGGTGGCGCAGTGGTTAAAGCTGCGACAGTTGGAGCGGGAGGTACCCGGTTCGAATCCAGATAGGGGCAGGATGCAAAATGGTTTTTCACCATCTGAAAACGATCGGTGGTGTGAATGAACACATCTATGACCCCCTGTTGGAGTACAGAATTCAGCCCAACCCATCTTCCATGTCAGTACTATAGACTGTCATGGAGCAATAGCAATGTGCAGATGATTCTACGTAGATCGGATCAATGGCCGTACGTCCACGATTTGGCTGTAATGGCGTAAGGTAGGGACAGAAATTATCGAACCGCGAAACAGTTAGAAGTGCTTCGAGGTCCGAAACAGATTGTAGAGATTAAAACAAACAAGGATATGTTACATTTAGGCAGAAAGTTCATTTCATTTTCATTATAGATATATTGATGGATCGGCCAATCAGTTCTTGACTCCAACATGGGGCCATAGACGTATTCAATAACCTCACCATTGTAATCGAATAATGAACACTCGGTTTTGCATGCAATCGCTATTATATGAGATTCAAACACGAGTACCTTCCGCTCCAACTGCAACAACTATTATCGCACTCCGCCATTTACAAAGTATACTTTGGACTTAAGCAATTTACGTTTTTCTTTCCGTTAAATACATTTTTTGATATTAAGTAAAAGCGAAGATTGCCAAATTTTAAGCAGTATTGCGCCCTGGGAACTTGATTGGGTTTGCAGACACACAGTATTTTCCAGCGAGCACTTTCAGTCGGAAAATTGATTTTTACCCACAAATGATACTTTCCAGGTTGTTAGTTAGTATTCAATACGAATCGCGATTAAAGCAATGGAGTCTAAAAATGACATCACGCCTATTTTCCTATCCGGTAAAGGTCAGATTTCAGATTTCAGTGAAATCAGATTTCACTTAGACAGTCAAGGCGATTCAAGATTTATTTTTTTACCATATAATTTACAATGTTTGGAGGAAATAATATTTGACAAAACTGTCAATATTGTACTTATATTTAGCAGATTGCGCCAGATTCGGCAAACCAGTCTACGAGCTTTTGTAAAAAGGTTCATGCATACTAGCATGGTTCAATCCCCTCAGAACAGAGCAAAGCCATAATTATAAAGGTATTACTCAGAACTCGCACCAGTTATGTTAAGTTGCTTAAGAGATTGACATTGACTTTGTCATGGCTAATAGGTCAAATGATTCCAAAGGTAAAAATTTACATGTTTGTGCTTCGTTCCCAAATCCAAACTCTTTTGACTTTTCTGATGAATAAAGTGGTTGTGGGACTAGATATCAGTGGTTTGAGGTATACCCAAAACCAAAACTATATATATGGAATATTTTGGAAGTACCTTTCATCTTATCTGGCGAAAGAACTCGAATGTCTGGTTGGTTCGGAAATAAGAATCAGGACCATTATTAGACATAAAAACTTTTAAAATGTCAACCTTAACATTTTTTGGAGAACGCAGATACGGCCAATTTCCACGAATTGCTTAAGCGGTTTTTGAATGATATTGGATGATTCTTCGTATGGTAGAAAAAGGCCAACAATTACAAAATATAACTCTCAGCTAACGAGCGATGTTGGAACAGATACGACATATGACGTGTTGGATGATTAGAAATTAATTTAATATCGCGTCAATTGAACATTTACTATGGAGCAACTACATCAAGAGAGATTTATCTTGCAACCAATGACTCATTGCAACCAATGAGTCATTGGTTGCAAGATAAAATCCAAATTATTTCGGTAGTTCCTTTTGTAAGGTTCTAATGTTAGTACCTTTTCATTGATTTATTTTTTCGTTTGACTTTTTCCCATTAATTATGAATTCAATTGTTTAAGTCGAGATAGTAATTTTGTTGATCTCGGGTTTATAAAATGAGAAAAAAAGAATGAATTACGGATAATAGATGTCAATATGGGTTATTTAGAAATTTTAAGCCGGGTTCAAAACCAAGCTTTTATTTTTTTTTTGTATAAATATTGAAAAGTTCAATTCGGGTTCTACTCCATGTTGCACTTTTGAAAATAGAATTAATGGTAATCGACATTTAAAGTACGATTATCGATTACAAGAGAATTGTGAAAGACTTCAGCGATTTGGTCGGGGCCATGATAGAAAAATGGCGAGGTGAAGGTTTCCGCCTGGGAGATGGAGAGAAAAGTCTATATAAACTCGGGTGAACGAGTTAGTTTTTTTTTGGTGGAGGAGACCGATACAAAGCAGCAGTGGATTACGGGAGAGAGATCACAAAAACTAGAGGCAGATAAGTATAGTGGGATTAGCAGAGCTATTTTAATGATAAGTTTGATTATCATAATTATCATAATTTTTTTTTTGATATATATATATATATATATATATATATATATATATTTATATATATATATATATATATATATATATATATATATATACATATATATATATATATATATATATATATATATATATATATATAACTTTAAGTGATCAAGTGGACAAAAAAAAGAAAAAAAAAATTGTTGAATTATTGATGAAATTGTGTTCTTGAGTGAAAAAAAAACTTTCATTACTATTTACAATATAAATTATACAATATAAGTTATACAATTTATAATTACACTAACACAGCTCTTGAGGTGATATCTAAAAACTATAACGCCACAAACCCAACAGATTTCATAAATTTAGACGAATCGAGATATTATCATCACTGGTGAAATCGTAAGAGAAGAATTTGGGCTGAAGTAAAAAAACATACCCTCGATATTTTCGGACGCACGGTTAAAGTTAGTGAATTGATCCAGCCAAGTGCTGCCGTATCGGATCGAGTGGTGAAGCTATTCGTAGTACTCACGCTTAGAGTGGAATGCGGGTTGAGCTGACGGCGAAGCGTGCTGTTGATAGGTCTGGCACCCAACTTAAAAAAAAGTAAAATTTAATCTAAATTGATATCTGAAGAATGTACCATGGGGTTTGCTCAGTGAAAAACCGCACTATCCTCGTCAAATTAGTTGTTAAGAACTTAATTTTTTTTATTTAACTTTACTGGAATTTGTTTTTTTTAATTCATATAGTTTTCTTTATGATTATAAATCTATTTGCATACATATAATTTTTTTCAAATAATAATTTTTTTTTTCAAAATTAAATAAATTTGTTGTTATTAAATCTTGTTCTTAAATTCTATTATTTCAATAATTATTTCCTTTTAATTAGCATAAAATTTGGTTTTAATTTTGGCACGCTACACTTTAAACCGAGTTCACGATTAGTTTTGATTTCTTTCAATAACCGAATCGTGATACATATTTGAAAACGAAAACGATCTACCAGGGCTATATACTGCCGTTTAAGTCGTTGTTATGCCAGGTCACAAATATTCCGATGACAATAATTGCCTTAGTACATCTAGCTCCAAGATGAGCTAATCCATGTCAGTTCTTGCAGTATGTGTATAACAGTCGACTTATACCAGTACTAATTTCGCACCACACTTTAATATCTGTGTCGAGCAACACACAATTTTTGTAATGTCCATCAACCTGGGTAATTTTTCAGGGACAACGTTATCTAAATCCTTAATGTATATCTGATATCGTTGCTGATCTGTTTTATATATTATAGTCTAGCCGACGAGGATGACTCGGAATACTTTCTGTTTCAAGACCAATTTTGAATACAGGATGGATAACAGTATCAGGTTCTTAACCTCATCTTTTTGGTAATTTTGTGAAAGGAAAAAGGTGCGTTTGAAATATATGGCCCCCAGTTCCAAGGTTGATCATGTCATCAAATGGTGTATTGGAGATTTTAAAGCGTTTTCAGCTAAATACTAATAAAGTGCAATCCTATATGCCTGACGAGATGAAAGTGATCGTTCACTCAACTATTCACAGACATTATTAGATCAAACTCTGCACGATTTCAACGGCTGGCTGATTCAGTGTCGTAGCTGTCAATCAATGCCATCTGGAGCTTACGCGAACTCCTATCACTGTCACGTACAGCCAAATAACTTATAATAACTATAAGGGAAATCGCGTCGATATTATGTGCCAACGTGATATAATTCCGGAGAAGATTAAAAGATGGCACTAGTAGTAATTGAACGAAATGTTTATATTGTTGACTGCAGTTTTTTATATTCAACGAATTATTAACGAAACCAAAATTTAAAATTTTTGAAGCAAATGGGCTTATATTTATAAATAATAATAAATAAATAAAAACAAAATTTTTTTTTTTTAAATATGTCATTTCATTAAAAAATTAATTCGCGTGCCATCTATTGTTTTCGTTAAAACGTATTGGTATGCCATCTACAAATCTTCTCCGAATCTTATTATATATTTAACGATATCT
The DNA here is from genome assembly GCA_963932295.1 of Tipula lateralis. Taxonomy (NCBI): domain Eukaryota; kingdom Metazoa; phylum Arthropoda; class Insecta; order Diptera; family Tipulidae; genus Tipula; species Tipula lateralis. The sequence continues at coordinate 52,786,547 of OZ010736.1, read as the reverse complement.
TATAGTATTATAAGTTATTTGCGTACAGCATAGCATCTCATTCTCAAGCCGTCGAATTATTGAAAATGGTAATGATATCTTGAATTTTATGTTGCGAAAACACTCGGGACAAGAAAAACTGAGATCGACCTTAAACATTTCGTTTCGTTTAAATTAGGATTTTTTATCTTCTTACTGAATCAAGAGGAATTATAGTGTTCGAGTTCTTGCTTTATTCGAACTGAGTTCTGAAGACAACACTTCTTATTAAACCAATATTTTTTGGTCTTAGAGTCAATACAATCATTTAAATCTGTGGCTATATATTACATGGATATCTTGCAGTACCCAACTTCAAGATTAAACGGGACGTCTTCACTGAATAGCAATGTCTATATATTGGTTTACGACACATGTTCTCCATTTGTAAGTCATATTGAAAAACAATAAGTTCTAGCCAACACTCTTTCATATATAGTGTTTCATAGCAATCGTGCCAGGTTACTAAGTTAGGTTAGATAAGGGTGGCTGTCATAAGGGATCGGCTACCATAAACCTACCATAAAACATTCTTACTCTTTCTACTCTAATTCATTCCTCATGTCATTTCCACTCGTCCTATATTACTCACTATCCTGGTTCTTCCTGAGTGACAACCTTATTCAACGGGTTGTGTGACTGAACAACTATTTACAGAATTTTAAAGGAACATACTCTTGATATAATCTTCACAGGTCAAAAATAGCTCAGATATATCGAACCATCCAGCCTTGTCCTTCATTGTAATTAAACATTAAACTCTCAAACATTCAGCAATATCAATAAAAGGATCTCAGGGCAACTCCATAAATTTGACAATTTACAAATTCGGATCCTATATACAATGTACATAGGAAACATTCGACTCAATAATTTTTTTTTTCTAATCTCTAATCTGTTTTGGGGCTCAATGCACTCCCTACTTGTTCGCTTATTTAAGTCCTTGCTTTTACGCCATTACAACCAATTCGAGGACGTACCAGGGGATTTTCCTAACCATTTGCACATTGTATAGCTCCATGCCAGCTTATAGTGCTGACATGGAGGATGGGTCGGCCCATGAGTTCTGCACTCCAACAGGGGGTCATAGGAGGCAGAAAGTACGGGGAGAACAATTGACTGTCGGAAACTCATAGTTGATTACTCTTTTGTCCATTAAAAAAGTGTAATACTAACTATCTCTCTCCACTTAAAGAGTATACCGATTGTTCGCAATACTTAAAACGACGGAATACCTAAGAGGACGACAATCTTGGACAATGTAATCTTACCAAACGGCTAGTAGTGGTCCAAATGAGCTATTAACCGATATGTTTCTTAGTTTTTCTTAGGGTGTGTATTGGTATATATGAGTTTGTCCTTCTACAAAAATTTTCACCATTGTAGAAAAAAACAATTGCGATTTATTTATAAAATACTTTCCAACCGACCTCACCGCTTCTTAAATCGACATGGAAACGAAATATTTTTTATTTCTTTGCCGCCTACGCTCATATATAATAGAAATGTACCATTCCTGAATATTCTTAAATTTAGAGCACAAAAAGTTGAATATTCCGTTTTAACCCACCTCTTACTAATTAAAAATATCTTGAAAATATTCGTATATATCTTCCAACATTATTACGCATTTAACAACAACAACAAGTATAAAGTTTTTCCACTTGTTCGAAAAAACTAAAGAGTAGAAAAGTTTTTCCGTTTTGCTGTTATTGAGGTGATAATTTTTTTTAACCGTTTACCATGTTCAGTTAACCATGTAATCTTTACTGAAATACCGATGAGAGCAGGATGCAAACCGAAAAGAGTTGAGCCCCAAAAATATTGCAGAGGATGGAAACAAACATTATAATTACATTTAAAGATTATATTTTCCAACTTACCGATAAAATAATTAGTTACAGTTCTCATCCGTTTATGAGCCATGACTATCCATACAACTATAAGATTTCCTCCGGTGGCCACGATAACCATGCCCCCGAAAAGGATGGTCCATATCACTTGTCGCCACCATGGCAGGATAAAACTATTAAAATCTTCTGTACTGTAAAATGGAAAATATTTTTTTTTTGAATATGGTCCACATTGAGATCTTACCAGTTTGATCTTACCTATTCCTATTTGCTAGATCATCATACGTCGTTGAATACGAGGTATTACCATAATAATCGTAATAATATGTTGTCGTTACATTTGTATTATTACCATAATCACTTGTCGAATAAATCACATTGAATTTGTCATCATAATCACCCATCATCTATATGTGTTTGTACGCGGGTTCGGCACCACTGACTTAAATACAAAATTTGTTGCTTTTATTTTATTTTAATTTTGAAAATTTCGGTTAGATTTTGTAAATTCATTTTGTTCGATAAAAAATCACGATTGGCTAGGTGTGTATATATTTAGACGGAGCTTTTGTTGAGTGATAGGGGCATGTCACCACTGAAGATGGTGGTTCAGTAAATTATTATCTGAAAATAAAAGAAAATAGACGGTATTAATATAAGCAAAATGACCTGTTGCTATAAATTGCCACTGTTTAATTTTCAGTCGCAATGTCGATGATCAGCGAGTTTGGTGACCCCGACGTGGAACTTAAAATAAATACATTGTGACATCTATGACAAATAACACGTCAATACCTTCAGTCGTTGTTCTCTAAAATTAACTTAATTGTATTCTCAAATTTACTGCTGGAGTTGTGGGATGGAGGGAGTAACGGCTGATCGTTGCCCTAAAAATTATCCACGAGGAAGACTACCTACCTGTTCGGGTACATCATAAGCGAGAGAAAATTAAGTGAGGGAAGCGGTGGAGCGAACATCTGAGGGATCGACTTTGTCCGCAAATCACTGAAAAGATCCAAAAGACCACAACTAGAGGAACGCAAACGGGCGAGATTGGAGGTCCCGACAATTCAGACAATCTAAAAAATATGATATTGGAAAAAATTAAAGTTATTAGCGCAGACCAAGAAAAGAGCTTGGAAGAGACTGGCGAAAAACTTAATAAGAGTTACGAAAAGAAAGATAGTCCACAGCGGATAGAGTGAGTGGTAAATGTAGAAGGAGACAACCGACCACACATAGATGTCGAAATATTAGGGTATGGAATGACTGGCTTGTTAGATTCTGGTGCCACTTGCACCATACCCGGCGGAAGTGACATCTATGCGAGGTTGGGAAAGCTCCGGTTACAGTTTATTCTGACGAAGACCAATATCAAGACGGCAGATGGAACGATACATGCGGTAGGGAATGCTGTTGACGTACCTTTCGTGGTCGTTACGGAATGTCGGGTGGTAAGATCTCTAGAGGTACCGTCTATTCCTAGGGATCTAATCTGTGGTATCGACTCGGCCTAATCAGCTAGGTTGCACAGCATTAATGCAGCATCACATTAAGTTAAATCAAGAGCTTGAGCGTATGATACAGTTGGGAGTGGTGCAAGCTGCTAGACCAGCTGAATAGGCACACCCTGTTATTTGTGTAAGAAACCCGTTTGGCAAAATCAGATTTTGTTTAGATTCTAGCAAATTAAACAAGGTCACGGTGAAGGATAGTTACCCGCTGTTATACATTAACAAAATTTTGGGCCAGTTATCTGGTACTAGATACTTGTCCACCCTAGATCTCAGCTACACGTTTTGGCAGATTGAGTTAAGTGCGGTAAGTCGTCTATTAGTAAGTCCAATTTAACCATCAGCTTGGATAAGTCACGATTCTGTTTCAGAGAAATCAAGTACCTTGAATATATCCTTGAGGAGATCCCGAGAAGATTGCCGGCATACTGAATTTTACATCACGAAAGACAGTTAAAGACACCAGGAGACTCATAGGAATGGTCGGTTTTTATCGGATTTATCCCAGATTTTTCTACAGTAACATCACCGATCACCAACTTGTTAAAGAAAACTGCCGGTTAATAGTTTCAGTGAACCTCCGAAGCTTACCCATTTGAAGACGTTACTAGTGTCCGCTCCAATTTTGGTAAGTCCAGGTTTTAAGAAAATTTTTACCCTTCAGACTGATGCGTCTGATACTGGAATTTGTGCCGTTTTGACTCAGGAAGTTGATGGCTTCGAAAAAGGAATCGCATATATGAGCCAGAAACTCACATCTACGCAACGAAAATATCCGGCCACAGAGCGTACATTTTTGGCTGTGGTGTTTGCGATTACCTATATCGATGGTGTACGATTTAAGGTGGTAACCGAATGTGCTGCTTTGGTGTGGTTGAAGAACCTAAAGGATCATGCGTCGCGGTTGGTTCGCTGGTCTATGCGTCTCCAGCAGCATGATTTTGAACTCCAGCATAGGAAGGGGAGATTAAATGTAGTTGTGCCTGATGCATTATCTCGAGCTGCAGAGTCTATTCAAATCGAGGCCAACGGGCAGGAAGACTAGACCTGCCAGAAGATCAAGCAAGATGTTGTTGATCAGCCCAACAAATATTCCGATTTGCGAGTACAGAATGAGAAGTTACACAAATATTTTCAGACGGTTCAGGGTGATGGATTGTATACATGGGATTAGAAGTGGTATGTCCCACAATATAAAAGACGAGCAATTTTGTTTAACAACCACGATAGCACTTTAGCTGCACACCTTGGGTTCAAGACACTGCATCGTATTCAGGTAAAATGACTGGTTCAGAATGTCTAAGGACGTACGTGAATATGTCAAGGTTTGTAAAAATGCCAGCTAAACAAACCTGTGTGCGAAATTTCAAAGGCACCCATGGGAGAGCCGAGAGATCCAACACGGCCATGGGAAATTATTGCCGTAGGTTATATGGGTCCGTACCCTCGGTCTAAAAATGGAAACAAATATTTGTTCGTCGTAATCGAGGTTTTTAGCACATTTGTAATGTTCAAGTCCGTTAGAAATGCTCAGTCGGTGTCGCTGATAAAATACTTGGAGGAAAATGTTTTCTTAGTATTAGTCGTACCCTCAGATTTGATATAGGACAACGGTAGTCAATTCACTTCCAAAAAGTTTAAAATCTTTCTAGAAGAATATAAGATTAAACATTTGCTTGACGCATACTACCATCCACAAGCAAATCCGGCTGAAAGGGTGAACAGAAGCATCCCCTCAGTCGTTCGAAGTTATATAGGCGAAGACAACCGCAACTGGGACGACAAGTTTAGGCAGATTTGGTGTGCTCTAAGAACGGCGGTACATAAATCTTCAAGGTATACACCTTACTTCAAGATCATTTACGAAAAATGGAAAAAACAGACAAAGCCGTAAAAGAAAGCATACGAGAATTATGCACCACGATATAATTTTCGAAATGGTCCAGTTCAATTTAGCGTAGGAGACATAGTCTTGAAGAAGAACTTCAAACAGTCCAATGCCGCGGAGGGATATAATCAAAAGTTTGACTCGCTTTACACAACATTATACGTAAGATTTCGCAGAAAATAGGCCTGAACAGCTACGAGCTTGAAGATATGAATAAAAAGAGATTAGATCGTTTTCATGCCAATGATATAAGACGTTTTAATATATCAGACGAATGTGAGAAATTAAATCATTGGTTGTGATTTTGAGATGAAAATTGGTTTTACACTTGGGTGTTCTTGTTCGGATTAGGAAAAAAAATTTTCGTTGTCCCCACTTTGAGTGTAGTGGATAGCATTACAGGGTGGACTCGGTCGAGCAAACTCAGTCACCACGAGAATCGATCGGTAACACCGGATGTTGTTATCCGTCTTCTAAATCTTACCTTACCCAAATACGAAGCTCACACGTATATAACAGCTAAAAATAAAAATATAACCTAACAAATGTTGTCTATTGTAATTTTATGAATTTGGTATTTATTTGTTTCATGTGACATATGCTGTGAGAGACCACGAGAGGTGCCCATAGCAGAGAGACGAATCGATTGTTACGATTAAGGTGACAAGGAAGAAGATTGGGAGAACGAATTGGACCATCTATTGTGTTGGGGAACAGCGAAACGGTGGATTCATCGACAAGTGAATCAATTTACATATGGTAGAAATTGTCCTCGGACACTACGACAGCGGTACAGGTGAGTTTTCCTTCTTCATCCCACATGAAATTCTACTTTTTTGTTTCCCTTTGTTTTCCGACCCTACACTTTCACTTCATTCCAAAGCATTGGACTGATTTCTTTCGAGTTGCATGGTGGTTTTTTTTGTGGTATCAAGGTATTCCGCCCGAGTCGACTCGCTCAAACCAAGAGTAAAGCCGGACATACGTGCTGGTAGACTGGAGCCAAACGGAAATTATAATTTTTTTTTTGTGTTGTCTACCTAAGCTACATCCGCGACACAGGGGACAACATACTTAAATAATTTCCATCAATAACATTTGACTGACTATAGCTAGAAATATACTTCCCCTACCTAATAGAAAACTGAGTGCGAGGTCATAGACAGAGAATACCAGAGAAAAGAAATCAATGATGGTGGATGTTCCATCTTGCAATGATGGTGGATGTTCCGAATAGTTTATGTGACAGCAATGAATGTATGATACCTGAAAGTGGTAGAGATGGAATGGGGCGAATTTCTAAGGGTCTTGGATATTTCGAAGTGTACAACCCCTGGAGCTTATCGAGTGAACTATAAAATGATTGGGAGTTTAAATTGTGAAGCAAAGATAGAGTAGTACCATTCCCAATAGAGATCGGGGTAGAAATATGGCAACAAATTACAGAGGAATTTGTATGTTGAATGTGTTTATGAAAGAATTGAAAATATCTTTAAATGCAAGTAATTTGCTGCCAGAAACCACCTTTGGCTAGTGGTCTGTGGAAACGGTTACATGTTGAAGAGAGGGGTGGCCAACTTAACCAACTCTCTGCAATATATGTACGGGCTCGATCTATGGATCAAACTCAGAATACCAGATCATTCTGCAGTTAGGAGATGACTTTGTTATAATGGATAATGTCCAAACATCGAAACAGCATGTGATCGAGCCAAGGATTGTGTAAATCAGGAAATCAACTGTTTGAATGAACTAAATCTACGTGCGAATACGAGAAAATTAAGATATGCATTGAATATGTGACTGAAGAGATATTTAGGGATGTGAATTGATCAATGTTTAAGTTTCAAAGCACATTGTGAAACGAACTGATAATTGCAAAATTAGACAGAAAGTTATCGAAATGGGAAGCTCATCCTGGTGTGATTGACATGCTACGCGAGGTGCTTGCTTCCTCCCAAATTGCGAATGGAATGAGTATGTATGGTGATGATGGGAGAGTTATATTGATTGTGAATGATAGCGCGAATTTGGACGAAATGATAGCCAGGTTGGAGAGAGCAACAAACTTTAGATAAACTCAGAGTATTCGTTTGATTTTGGAGTAGATTCGACTAGATCCAAAAATAAGTGCCAGCCGTTTCTCCTGTAAATCTGGGTGGTATAATTGACTCAACATGATTGGCATTTTGAAGACACAACAAAAGTTGTAACGAATGAGTTATCAGCAAATTAAATGCTGGTGATCGGGTGGGTGTTAGAATTTATATTTACATTCCAGCACTTAACCTGCACTAAACCAAGAAAATGTATAAATCAGTATATTGAATGCCGAATTGATGGGATTATGGGAGAATGCTAAATAAAATACGAAGATTTAGATTCGTATCAACATTCAAACTTAAAACATCAAGTTTATAAGATTATCACTTAAACCAAATTTGTATTGTATTGGATCACTCTCTTTACGTGGAGTAATCATCGGCCAGAACGACCTTTTCACCAAACAAAAGGTGATCTCTCCTTAACAATCGCTGTATCATTCGGATCAGCACGTTATATGTGATCGAGCCAGCGAACTCGCTAACTGTTTTGATTTCATACTGATCTCGGGATTAAAAAGAACCATCAACGTCTATTTTGGGCCATATACGTATGAATCTTGTTTAAACGTGACTCGTTGAACTTCAATCCAATGGAAGCATCTCTTACACCCCGTTGCTGAGATGTTATCTTGAGTTGTTTCGCTTTAACGAAGAATGTATTCCAACATGTGACTTAAAAATATCGGAGACAGCTTATCTATAGGAATAATGGAGAAAGAATTATCCATAGCTAAAATTTTGATCAGTGATCGGCTGATTTGATTAGAACCGTAAATCTTTTACCAAGATGATTTAAGAGTAAAGCTTGAACCAGTCAAATCATAACAGCTTAAGTTGTACTGTACTTCAACTGTTGGTGTTAACGTATCTGAAAAAATGCCAGGATCGTTCAATTCAGTTTTGACTAGGCTTCGTTAAGCGTTCGCTGGTCAATTGGCCATCTAGTACGGGTTGTCTGGTTTAACCCTAAGCATTTTTCATTTGCAAGACGATTTAAAAATGTACTGTAATGTTAGTTGAAACACTCCTCTTTAGGGTGAAGTTAGAACTGATGTTTTCTTCATTAGTATTCATTTACATGACATGATGACCCTATCAAAAATGATGGGTAATGCTCATATAATTACAATCTTACATTCATTCAAAATGAAAGTAGTGGGAATTTTCTTGTTAATAACTGGTTCTTTCACCTTTGATCTCTGCATCGACTGACAAATTGAACATGTTTCCACATATAACGTTATATCTGTAGTCATTTCTCTCCAATACAGAATTTCCCTGGCACGAATTAGACACTTTTGTATTCCAAAATGCCTCCAAAGTATGTTGTACAACATTTTTGGTGTTTGTGCCTTTGGTACTACCGCAGCTTCATTCCTTTGAACACTAAACCGTTGTAATATGATATTTCCAATACGGTTTTACCCATTCATGTAGTTTTGATTGTTCGGCCAACCTGACATTGTTACTTTATCAGCTCCTCGATTTATCGGTCGTGCTTTGTGGCTTCTACCATTTCACGTTTCGCATCCTTTGAGATATCAATCGCAACATATACTTGCAGCTTATACATGCCCAACTTATCGCTGATGCTTCCAACTCTATTGGTGGATTGTTTCGTTGAGCTTGGCTTAACGCTTTAGATGCATATGCCACAGGCTGTCCATTTAGAAGTAATGCTGCTCCAAACCCGTTCATGCTCGCCTCTACTTGAATAGTTACGTCCTCATTTGTATTTTTCCTGCTCCTTTGTCCAATTCCATTCTACTTTATCTATGATTAGATTTCTTAGTGATATTGTTATCGCTGACAAAATCCGTTCCAATTTCGATAAATACGTTGCCATTCCTAATAGTCTTTGCAATTCTTTGACGTTTGTTGCTCTCTTAAGATTTTTTATCGCAGCTGTTTTATCAGGATCAGCTCAACACATGCCCTAAGAATTGGACTTCACTTGCTCCAGCTTCTTCTACTTTTTTCAGTTCTTGGTTTGTGATGATTTCCAGTTGTTTACTATTCTCAGCATGAATAAGAATATCGTCCATGTAACATTCTACGTTTTCAAGATCGCCTAAAATCTGATTCATCAGATCTTGAAATACCTCAGGAGCTGATGACAATCCAAATGGTAATCTCTTGTATGAATACCTGCCCCATGGTGTTCCCATTATCAAGTATTTTTCTGTACGACTAGATACCTTGATTTGCCAGAATCCTTTTTTACAGTCCAATATTGTAGAAAACTTGGCTTCCTTCATTCTGGTTATCATTTCTTCGATTGTTTTTAATAGATGGTATCTTCTCACGATATTGTTGTGAACATCAGTAGGGTCCAGACATACCCGCAGTCTATACCTTCTTTCCTCACCACTACCGTTGGTGATACGACTGGTGTTACTTCATGAACTTTTGCTACCACTCTCATTTTCACCATATTTTGAAATTCATCTTTGACCTGGTCCTTAATCTCTAACGGAACTTTCTTGGATTTTTTCAAGATGTCTCTTATTTTCAGTTCAGGACTAATACTTTCAAGTAGTCCCCATACTGTAATAAAAATAGTCAGCATTCGCTTATCACACAGGAATGGCATTCCATATACGCAGGCACTTGTAACTAGAACTTATTGAGCTCCCGTTCTGATTGACTTAATCTTAATCGATCGGACATAAGTATCGCGTAATTTTCAACCATATATAACGATTAGATTAGCGCATGTACATATAAATAACCAACAGAAAGAGAACAGCTTGATTAGATATTTATTGAGCTAACAGGTATATAAGCAAGTGACGATTCGAATTTAGCATCACAAGGTGTTTAAATTATAGTTGAAAACAACTCAAAAATGAATAAATCGAACGTTGCATTACTTGTGTTTGCGATAGTGGTAAGTACTTTGTTTTGCTATATATAAACCCCTAATCAAAGCCTCAATTGTATATTCCAGATTCCCCAAGCGATTTTGGCATTGGAATCAACTGAGGGCACTTTACTATACAAAATCGCTCGCACATCGCGAGCAATACGCACAGCCCGTGCCGCTGATGACAATCCACTGCAATGTCCACCGGACGCAATGGGACCCGTTTGTTCAACCGATTGTAAAACATTATTAACGTGCGTCGCCGGCAATCTTATCAGTTCATCAAAATGTGCCGACGTTTCGAGTGATTACCCGTATTGTATACCAAACACATTTGGATGTTCAAGCGAACCCGATCTATCGTATGATACTTGTGCACCACGCACTATACCACCAGTTGAGTTCACATGCACCGGTCAAGGTTATTTCCCAAGTCCACACGATTGCACCCAATACTTTGTATGCACATTGGACTCGTTGTATAAATACGAATGTCCGCCGAATTATGTGTTTGATGCACAAAGTAAATCGTGTTTGCACAATGGCGTGTGTCATATAATTGATTGCGTGTTGTCGCCAAATAAATTTGTATCGCATCCGGGTAATCATGCGTTCTACGCATTTTGTACGTACACCGAAGGTATTACAGAAATTATTATGTTCCGATGTGATTTGTGGGAAACGCACATATTCAATCCGGAGAAAATTATTTGTGAATTTGAATGTCGCGCAGAAGGTTGGTTCAAGCACGAATTGAACCCAAGAGATTTCTACGAGTGCTACTATTTGGACGGTGTACTAGTTAATCGAATTCAATCGTGTCCTGGGGATTATATATTCGATGCTGAAGTTAGACGTTGTGTGCCTAGTTAATAGTTTTTTGTATATTATGGTTTTATAATAAATATGCTTTTATCTTATCAAGTGATTATTTCAATGAACAGGGTGGTTTTGTTGTTGAGCAATGCAATTCAGTGTAATAAAAGGCAAACTCAGGTAAAAAACGCAATGACATTATTTCACATAAAGACGAACAGCTAAAGGCCCCGATTCACGAAGATCAACTGCACGTTGCATTGTCCGTGTCACCCTGTATAATACTGATATGGAATATGTGCCGGTTAATGAGTTCTGTACTTCAACAAGGGGATTTAAACCCTCTAACCGGTGATCATATTCTGTCTAATTACTGCATCATCAATATAATATTTCAACTGACAGTGATCAAAACACTGAAGCCATAAATGTTCGTTAAATTGAAGCTCGGCATGGCTCAAACCAAATTGCGATGAACATTCTCTATATATGATGAAGAATGAGACTCAAACGCAGGTGAAATTCTAAATTATATCATTGAGATGAATTTGAAATCGTGGCTTAACCTCGAGCCTCTGGAGGTGATACGTGAATACCACAAAATGTTTTGATGGCAGGTTCTAGAAGTTGTCTTGCTTACGCAAAAGTCTTTTTTAATGGGAAAATGGCCTGACCTCTTATTTTGAAACTTTTAAAAAATTTAGCGAAATCATTATGAGATCCAAGAAGACTCTGTGAGGAAGGTGTGCCCAGGATGTGTGGATCATCAGATTGTTGCTCAATAAACTAGACCTTGATACTCCAGAAAAACGATTTAGGAACCAAAGAGTTATTTTACATAACCCTAGCAGATCTTAAATCGCTCCAAAGGAACAGCGACATTTAGAAAGGTTTTTCATTTCAAGGTCGTGTTCCCTTGGTTTTTAACAGCATAATTCGGAACAGATGTGGTACTTGTGGCAGAAAACATCATTCATTGCTATATCCAGATAATATTACAGTGAAGAAAAAGGCTAAATGTCAAATGACCAATTTTAGGTCTGTCAATTCATTGGGATCAGGAGGTGATGTACTGGTCTTTGAAATCTCAACTCAATCGAGTGACAGTGATTTTAACACAACCGATCATAAAATTGAAGGCAGTTGGATAATATTGTTAACCAGTGATCCCAACTTTCGTTTGTTAGATGGGGGTAAAACAAAAAGGGTTCAAGATTACATAGATTGCCGTTCAGAAACCACCAAGTGTTTTAGAAAACTCCATTAAACGAGCAGTATTCAGTCTTTAATCAGAACTAAACTACTCATTCAAAAATATATCGAATTAGACCATGTTACCGACCAAATACTTCATTGGTATTTGAAATTCAAATCCCTCCTCTAAACGTGTGGTTATGGTTACCAGAACCTTAAAATGTGATCACTTTGACGTAATACATCCGGAAGTCACTCATAAGGTGTAAAATGGCGAGCTCGTATTGTTAAAAACTTGAAATCTTCTCGGTCTTCAACTCAATTCATAGGCAGTGACTACTACCTGGTCATTGCATAGTTACAAAGGTTGTTTATGTGTAAAAGTCAGGGAAGAAAAGGAAGTACAACGCGATTCTACGCGATTCTAAGATCGGGAGAGGTTCCAAAACGGAGATTCAGGGAAGTTTTCCTTCACGAGCTTTTCAAAGAAAAGTTCAAGAATCTTGATGAGGGTCAACACGCATCACTTTACGAGTTAATTGCTCGAAAAGTTTAAAACACACCTTCTGGAGATTCTTTAGCTTTTGAGGGCTGTGTTCAATTTAAAAGCATGCTAAGAATGGAGCTTTATCCTCCTACTCAACAACTTATCAAAACTTTAGAGTACGCAAACGGTAATGATATTCCAATCATTGCCGAAGGCGATGCTAACTTACACCACGTATGCTGAGGCACCTCCGACATGCGAACGTCTGACCTAGTCATCTTGAGTGTGGGAAAAATACAAACCCTTTTGACAGTCTAGATAACATAACTCTCTCTGATCATCGCTCTCAAATTAGAGAATTTAGGAACCCGAATATTTTGATTGGGAACTTTATAGACTGCATCTCAAGTAATCACTTTTATATTCAGCATTGAAAATCAGTAAGTACGGAGGAAAGGAAGGGGCAGCGGACGAGCTTGAAGAAGTGACCGCTACAGTCGAAAGAGTTCTCTGTGGTAAAATGAAGGTTACTTATACTCTAGCGAAACCTGATGGAGCTCATACGAGTACAAATCAAAAAGCCCAAGAGCTTCTAATGAAAACTTGTGTTTCAACTCCCACACAAACTACGATATATCTTCAGAGCCAGTTTGGCCCTGAGATTTGTTCCAAGATTATGGAGAAATGGCGGAGTAATGCTCATCTCAAACGATGAAAAGCCTTGATATGACCAGGTAAAATGTTTTCGAGCCTATCCACTTCAGCGATAATTCATCTAATAGAAAATCCCATACAGTGATATGCTTATATCTGGCAAAATTACTGCAGACCTAGGCAGTGATACGACTACAGTGAACGTAAGAATACAGATATACTATGTGATCACTTTCAAATAGCGTTAAACATAGTTGTAGCCCGCTGTGGTGGTCAGGGTCTATCAGTCAGCCTTAGATAAAATGAGATGCAAATAGTGCGGGGAAGAAGAAGAAGAAACTGTTGAGCACTTCTTGTGCTCCTGATCTTCACGTGCACTTTATAATCGATTTGAGGATCAACTGATGACTATAAGGTTTCAGGACTGAGAGTGAATGTCGGCGAGGGGATCAAATGAAATTTGTTGAGAAGGTAGTGAAACGTTCGGTTCACAATGCCAGACTCTAGATATAGTCAAAATTAAGCTCAAAAATGATTGGTTTGTAGAGGATTACGGTCTTGCTGGTGTACGTACATTGCGGTCTAGTTTCTGCATGCACTTGCGTTACAGTAATCAATCTGATTTTGTTCTCCTATAAGGTTTACTATTATGGAGGATGAGATATACATTAAAAGCATAGCAGTGGTTACATCACTTACCATATAGATAACAAATTTCTTAAAACGCCTGAGTGCTTTTTGCCTTAAGATATAAAACCATCCTACTATAAATCTATAATGAAAACCTAAATCACCTCACTAAGCCTTAAATAACAATTAATTATCCCAGACCCACTCACACAAGATAATATTATACGTTTCCTCGTTAATTTATCGCACAATCTCTACCTTCCGGGAAAACCCCATTTACACATATTAAATGGATAACCGAGATTAGACATCAAACGAACGAAGCGTAAATAGTATGTATATATACAGTGCGTCGAATAAGACACACATGTCTAAACCCCTTTTTTAATTTAATGCTCTTCCCAACGTGTGTAATCTCGAACATTTACATGAGAAAATCACGCACGGGCAAACTCAGTTTATTTTCGTTTTCCACAAAGCTTGCCACAAAAGCTCTAACATATGTTAGATGTATGTGCCAAGATATGGGTTTAGAGAAAGCCCTTTACGTGTCTTAATCACATCCCGAGGAAATAAAATTTACGTCTATGTAAATTGTGTTTCGAAACGATTGTACCTGTTCTACTTATGTCAATTGAATAATTTATACAAATTAAATCGAGATACATAAAACGATTTTTGCGAGAAATTTTTTTCTTTTATTTTCGTTTAGTCGGAAATACATTCTATATACAAGAAGATTGATTGTTGTTTGTGAAATGGTTGATTATCAAAAGAATTTTTTCGAAAATTGTTATGTGGTGGGTATTCTCTCTCTAGATACGAGTATGTGTACAATAGGATCGGGGTGGATAGGTTCAAAGCATCCTAAATATAGAAGCAGCAAACATCGCAAATCCCATATTTACTAACACATCAATAAGTTGTGACCTCAATAAAAAAATAATAAAATCGCCCTACAGTTCAAATTTATTACTAAAAAATTTCGGACAGTGTACGAAAAAATAAACAAATATTTTTTAGTTTTGCTTTTCTTTGCTGTCATAAATTGTTTACAAAATTTTTATAGTTTATACCCGTAGACAATAATAAATTATTTATTATAATAGAACGTTTATATTATAATTAATAATTAATATTGTATCTAAATAAATGAATTTTAATAAAAAAACTTAAAATTGTTTTAAAAATTCACACTGTTAAAAATCGTAATGACTTGATGCCATCTTGTATCGAGTATAACAATTGAATTGAAATAAAAAAATTTAAATAATTTTTGAAGTATTCACTTTCATAAATATGTTTGGATATTTTAATTGTGTGCTTCGTATTATCGTATTAACAGTATGCTTTAAAATATCAATTAAATACGATATATATTATTAAAGTTATAAAGTGCCATCTCTTATCCAATATTTGAAGTGTATGTTTCTTTTGCGTAGTTCATACGTCATTGATCTCGTTTTATATATATTTATACGGCGTTTAGAACCAATTATAACATATACATGCATAAAAATTGAATAAATCAAACCGTTTTTATTTTTATCATAACTATTAAAATAATTCGTATTTTCATTTGTTTTCCATATATGTTATGTGAAAATGTTTGATTTCATTCATTTTCATTCATTAAAATTGAGCCAAAAATCTTCAATTTTACATAAGTTCTTATGGAGTGTATGAAAATCTAGACCCCAGAAATAAGCGCAATAAATTTAAAGGGTGAAGCATTGCTGATTGTATATTTAGGATGCTTTGATAGTATATAAAAAAAAATTCATACACATACAGTGATACAAATTAAATTTTTAAGCTCGATCACATAAACCACTCAGTGGTTGCACATACATAAAACCACAATGCACATACATAAATTCTTTACATGACAGACGATTATCGATACATCACGTTTGATTCGGAATTTGATAGATGTCGAATTTTTCGTATCTATCTATGTGAAATATTCATAATCGGAAATGTTGACACAAAGAACTCGTACAACGAACATTATGTATGTGGACATATGTATATGTTGCAAACATGAACAATTATGTGACAGAGAAATGTATGGTACATAAATAAAAGATGATTTATATAATTCGTATCTAGGAGACAAAAGAGTTTGGTTTCGGTTTATTGTGGGTTGACGATTGTAGACAGAGCAATATGTGACAGAACTATACATATGTATATGGTTATGAATGTGTTTGTTTTTTTGATAATCACTCGATTAACCAGACGAAATAAGAGGCATCCTACTCAATGTAGTATAAGGGGGTCCATGGTGTTAACCGATAATTATATCGAAACGCGCCTTATAACCACAGTTTTAGGAGATAGCGTGGATATATCGTGGTTTGTTCGGGGCTATGAGCTTATCTCATGATCTACCCAGTTGTTTCGATTCATATAGCATTGGTCTCTTCCATGTTATCACTCGACTTTCTATTTTGGTTTTCACTAGCGGGTTACAATCATTAAATCTTTTCTTTGCAGTTCTTGTTTGTCGAAGGCACTAGTTTCTTTCTCAAGTGCTCGTAAACAGATTTCCTTGCCCACTTTTTTTCTCTATTGTGGAGCCAAGGTATACAAATTCATTTACATCTTCAATTTGTACATTGTTGATGTGTTTCGGTGTGGTTATGTTTGTGTTGACATCCTTTCCCAGACGTACACACTAAGCTCCAAAAATCTTGTTTGTCCTTCTTATGAAGTCCAAGATAGGAATTGTGATCCGAACCAGTGCAGTCTATGGAAAAAGTATGAAGAACAGGAACACAAGATGTGCTCAACAGTTTCTTCTTCTCCTTCCCCACACTGTTCTCAGTTTGCGATGTTTCGAATTTTCATTCAACACATATGATTATTCAGGGAACAATACCCCGTGAGAATGACCAGCAAGATCCTCAAAGAGGACTGGGATCTTTGCTGATTAATTGATCCAAAGAAGATTTTGGATAGTCGACAAGAAATGAGGTTGTCCCATCTCTTCTAGTGTAGATCATCATAGTGATAGCTTCGTTCTCTAGATCTAATAGCTGTTGTATGTTTTTATGCATGTCTGAGTATATAAGCACCCATATGGCATATTGCATAGTCCAGATCATTGAGTTAACCTGTTAACAGACATTAACTGACGTGACATTTAATCTCAGCATCCCGATACATTCGATCAATTTCTTTGTGATTTCCATTTTACAAAATTGTCATGTTGAGTACTTATTTATCGCATCAAACGCGCATTCTTTATCGATGAAGATCAATTTCGTTCACTGGATTGTTCAGTGATGATACGGAGTGAGCTGATGTGATCAGTGCCATTAGGTCTAGTTGGGAGAAAGATACGTCAAGATTTCCTTCCTTTTTGTGTAATTCTTCCAGAATTTTTAAAAATGTTGTCCGTTCCAATTTTGGCACATCTTTTTTGCATCCTACTTCTACAGGGATTCGAACCCGTTCTTCTCGCTCCAATTTCCACAGCTTTAACCACTGTGCCATTTGGATGCATTTAACTTCAATCAATCAATCGAGGCCTAGTATCTTGATACAAGCTTTTGTCTGATTCTATTTTAACTTCTGTTTTCCTACTATGATGTTCTCAAGCGGTTACCAAAATTTGCACTAATTCGCACTGCTTAATGGAAATATGAAATGTTGAGACAAAAAGAGAGATAACAGCTAAATAATGTTAACTGACCTTTAATTGGAAGCTGAGGAAAACTATTTGATATCCAAACAAACCCTCCAGTAAAACCCTCAATTATACATTAAACGCAATGCAACAGTTTTCGGAAGGTTTTAACCTTAATGATGTAAGATCAAATCTCATAATTGCTTTTTGGCCATATTAAAAGATGATTCATTGTAGGACTATTCAATGTACGGCATTGTAGGACCATTCAATGGTTAATGTGCGCCGGATTAAGTTAACGACAAACTGCAAGTTTTACTTATAAATATTTGAGGGATAACAATGCTTTTAACTTGAAAAATTGAAAGCTCAAAATCAATGAAGTGCATGTCATTAAGGCATCCTAATTAGTGAGGTTCAGGTGTCCAACCCAATCATATGTACCATAAACAATCATTAATCTCATAAACTTCAATGTTTCATTAAGGTTTCTCCCACTTTACTGTAACTCTAATTATTCTCCTTGGAAAACACTACAAAATCAACCTAAAGTGCTAAACGATCTAATTTTAAACAAAAGACGGTAGGTTCTGGAACCAGCACTAAGGGTAGTGCAAAAGCCATCAAAATACGACAAGTGATTCAGACGGTATCTGAGGTATTTATTGAAGTTTCATAAACCTCGAGAAGATTTGATCGCTCCAAGTCCTGAATAAAGCAAAACAACGTTCTTTTATTTTATATTCAGCATAATCTGCTGAATTTCAAGCAAAACTCAGCATATTATGCCGAATATAAAATAAAAGAAGGTGATTGAGGTAAAGAAAGAATTAGCAAACAAAGGAGTGGAAGCCTAAGCCTGCGTGCTCTATTAAGATGGTAGCATTCTGATGGTTTCATTTTGAGTGATCTATCCGTGAAGCCAATAAATAACATTGTACAAAATGCAAAGTACCTCAGAATTACTAGCCTTGATTCAGAGTAACAGTATTGATTGTTTCGCATACCTTTCCATGCGACATATGAAACACTATATGGTGTGATATACATATATCCAAAAACACTTGTTAGTCAACTATTATGGTCGTTTCATTAATACTGGTGCTTTCTAGCTCAGAATTATATTGCTCCTAGATAAGGTTAGGCTAGGTTGTTGTGGCTGCTTTCACACACTGGTGATACCACTCTTTATACGGCTATAGGTCCGAGTTTTCGTAGAACCATCTGCGCATTGCATAGTTCCATGTCAGCCTATAGTACTGACATGGAAGATGGGTCGGCCCATGGATTCTAAACACGAAAGGGGATCCAGATATATGTTCATTTTTACATCACCGATCGCACCGTCCAAACGATCGAAGGTGAAAAACCCATTTGCCTCTTGCCCCGAATCGGGATTCGAACCCGGTGCCTCCCGCTCCTACTGCTGCAGCTTTAACCACTGCGCCACCTGGGCGGTTATATTTCTCCTAAAGGACGACGATTTATATGAGTCTAGGTGTATCATCATTCAGGGGCTATTATATAGTTTCCCTGCCAATTTTAATTTGGGTCACATGAACCGCTACAAGTGTTTATGATTCTTCGTCTTATAAATTTGTCTTGGTCAACCATTTTTTAAAGAGTGATCCTTGTGATTTCCCATGATGTGATTCAGATTTACATTTACGACGATTTATGTAAGTCTCAATTAATCATCATTTAAGAGATAATATTATTTCCCAGCAAATTTTAAGTTGGGTTACATGACACCAACAATGCGTCTTGGTCAATATAGATTGTTTCCTGAGGAACAATCATTGTGATTTCCTCTAGCTCAGATTAATGATGCTCCTAAAAGACTTCGTTTTATATAAGTCTAGATTTATCACCATTCAGGGGTTAATATAATTTCCCAGCTAATTTTAAGTTGGATGAAACACTATTCGTGTGTATGATATCACATATATACAACAACACGTCTTGGTCAACCAGTTAGATCATTTCTTTAAGATCCTTGTCATTTCTCATAATTCAGATTTATATTGCACTTTAAAGACGACGATTTTATAAGAATCAATTTATCATCATTTAGGAGCTAATATAATTTCTCAGCAAATTCTATGTTGGGTTTCATGAAACCAACAATACGTCTTGGTCAATTAAGGTCGTTTCCTGAAGAGTAATCCTTGTGATTTTCTCTAGCTCGGATTAATATTGCTCCTAAAATACGACGATTTATATCAGTTGCCATTTATACTCATTTAGGGGTTATTTAATATATATTTCCAACAAACTTAATGATGGGTCTCATGACACGCTATACGTGTTTATGGTGTGATATAAATCCAACAGTAAATTTTGGTCGCCCATTTAGGTCGTTTCCTAAAGAGTAATACTTATGATTTTCTCTAGCTCAGGTTTATATTGCTCTTAAAAGAAGACGAATTATGTTAGCCTAGATTCAGGGGAAACGCGATAAGTGTTTATGATGTGATATATATCCAACAACACGTCTTCGTCAACCATTTAGGTCGTGTCATAACGTGTAATCCTTGTGATTTCCAGTTATTCGACTTTATATTAAGCCTTAAAGACGACGATGTATATTAGTCTAGCTTTATCATCATTCAGGAATTAATATAATTTCCCATCAAAATTCTAAGTTGGGTAACATGAAACGTTGTACGTGTTTATTATGTCATATATATAGACAACACGTATTAAGGTCCTTTCTTAAAGAGTAAACCTTGTGATTTCCCATAACTCGGCAATATATTTATATTGCACCTTAAAGACGATATTAGTCTCGATTTATCATCATTCAGGGGTTAATATAATATCCCAGCAAACTTTAGGATGGGTCTCATGCGCTATACGTGTTAATGATGTGATACACATCCAACAACACATCTTAATCAACGATTTAGGTAGTTTCATAAAGAGTAATCGTTGTGATTTCCTCTAGCTCAGATTTATATTGCTCCGAAAAGACGACGTTTATATAGATTTAGATTTATTATCATTCATTGGGGTTGATATAATTTCCCAGCAAATTTTAAGTTGGGTCACATGAAACGTAGATCTACCGTTAAGAACCTCTCTTAAAGAGTAAATTTTGTGATATCCCAAAATCGGGTTTATATAACGCCTAAAAGAAGTCATTTTATTTTAATTTCGATTTGTCGTCATTCAGTGGTTAGTATAATATTCTACCCAATTCTATGTTGGGTTACATGAAACGATTTACGTGTTTATGATGTGATATATATCCAACAACACATCTTGGTCAACCATTAAGGTCGTTTCCTTATGAGTAATCCTTATGATTTCCTCTAACTCAGATTTATTTTACGCCTAAAGGACGACAATGCATATGAGTAAGATTTATCATCATTCAGGGGTTAATATAGCTACCCAGCAAAATTCTAAGTACGGTAACACGGAACCAACAACAAGTCTAATAAAGAGTGAACGTTATGATTTCCCTCAGTTCAGAATAATATTACGCCTAAAAGACGATGATTTATTTTAATTTCGATTTATCACCATTCAGGGGTTGACATAACTTCCCAGTTAAAATCAGTAAATTAATTCCAAGTTAAATCAAACATCTTTAAAATTGCTAATTCAATTTAAATGTTTAAATCGACTTAAAGTATTTTTACAATCATTAATATTCCATTGTTGTACTGATTGGCTTCATAGCTAAAAATTAATGATCTCATTGACGAAATTAGCTAGCGAATAAGAAAATATCAATCAATCAAGAATATTGATTTGAACAAAACATGACTTTGGAAAATAAAGATGATTTTCAAGAGTATTTTCAAATATTTTAACTCATTCATTCGTTTCACAGTATATTGATACATTAATTGAGTTACGTATACAGATCTAATTTCATATTCTGAACATGAGCACACATCGTATATACAGATAAACAGAACCACCCAAAGGCAAAACATTAAATCTAATCAGTTTGTTGTTTAGAATTTTCATTTGTTTATTTCCCTACAGTGTATACGGGGATACAGTGCGGCTTGGGAATGTTGAACATTTTTATTGACACACGTGTGTCTTTCGTGTCGTCTAACCTTTCCAGCAGTTTATATATCTAGAAGACAATTATTTTCTAATTGATTAATCTTAAATAGAGGGATATCCTTTTATATACCCGTTATGTATCTTTTCCAAAATGCTTTTATATAGATTAAATTCTGGATTTAGTGTATAAGGGTAGTCTAAGATAATTATAGATTTAATTAAGTTTAAAGGTTGACTGTATTTCTAGGATCGATTAAATAAGGTGTTCACGCAACAGTTGGTGCACAAAATCTTAAAAATGGTTTTGGGTGACATGGTAAATATTTTATAAAGCTACCTACATAAAATATTGACTAAAATTTGGACAAAAGGCAACTGGATTGGCTCAAAATGGAATATAAGCAATCAAGATGTTTTTAGAAAGAAGGAAGATATATATTTGACCTAGGTTTGCTTTGACAGTGGAACGGCACGATAGTTTTAAAAAGTCTTAATTTAGCAAAAGGCTACAAAGAAAGCACATAATGGTGTTGGTTAGATGTGAAAAGTCATCGTGGTGACCATATTGGTTAAGTGGTGTGCCAGGCAACGCTAAACAAGTGGACCGGGTTAAAAGTGTAAACCATAATACGGATAAATAACCTGGTTGGAGACTCAACCTGTTAATTTAACGGTGAATCTTAAGATACCAGGCACCGTTCAGGACACGTAGTTATCTGTGCACTATGGATCTTTTGTACAGCGTAGACACAAATCCACAACCATCTGAAGTGCAATCGGTTAAAAGCTCTTCAAATAAAGATCTTGGAATGCCTTAGACTAAGCTCTGAAAAGTCCACTTGCTGATCCCGTTGGGAAAACTTCATCTTTCCTTGAAAGGAGAAACATTTTGGATACGACCACAGAAAAATGTTTAAATAAAAAACACCAAATATTCCAGTTTCGAATTAAAATCTGGAGCAAGGAAAACTGCAAACAATGTGAGGGAGGAGAAAAATAAATTTTTGAGCAATTCTTGTGCTCTGGATAACCTTTCCGATTTGAGGACCAATTTACAACCTTGATGATACCGGCCATTTTGGGCTTCATTCAAAGAATAACCAGATTTTTGGATTGAGGGTGTACGTTTAGACGGGATGTAACAATGGGCCAATCGAGCCTAAATGACGGAGAAAAAAAGTGATAATCAGTCGACGAACAAAACAAATACGGGAATAGGGAGAGGGGTGGAGGAAAGGTGTATGATAAAAGATTCATTGAGCTTGGTAGGGATCGTTACAGAAGACACACCAATTAAAAGTTTTACTTTTATAAGAAACTTTGAAGTTTTAAATGTTGTAAAGCAATGCGATAACGGATTATAGACAACAAATTTTAGATGGAGATTGGGACTACGATGTAGATGGTCTAGGTTGCTGTAAAGCTGTATCTATATAAATATATATATATATATATATATATATATATATATATATATATATATATATATATATATATATATATATATATATATATATATGTATATATATATGCATATACATATATATATACATATATACATATATATATATATATATATATATATATATATATATATATATATATATATATATATATAATAGAGAGGCAAAAACAGAAGGCTGCATTTGTTCTGGATCTGGTATTCCGATGTTAATGATGGCCTGAAAAAGAGGTATTAATTCGACTGTGGGTGAGGATGCAGTTCAGAAGTATATACAAACTTCACCAGAAACAAACAAATCCCAAACATCTCTGATGTGTGTTCTTTATACATTTACACAATTTTTTACCGAAAATTGTATCGATGCCGTTCAGTGATTGAGAAATCAAAATATTTACAAAATGTAGAGTGGAGCAAAGAGATCGGAATAGCAATTCATTTATATTATATATTTACAGACAAATATTTTCTTTTGGAAAAATATTTTATTTACGTTTTGTACCTGTTGTTTACATATAAATAAAATGTTTAGGTTTAATCATATGGAAACTTCTTGTGTTTCATTGTCGAAATCAAATTTTTCAGTACACAATGAAATTTAGTCTATATGTACTTTGAAAATTGTTGATTCATTTGGAAATTATATTTTCTAGTTTTACGCTAGTCGGGTTGTTCGTATAGCCTAGGTTCAGGTCGTTTTCGCACTTAGCTTTGGGAATGCGTGCGTTTTAACCAACTACTACAACGCTCATGAGGCAACAGTTATTCCTAAACAACTTGCGAAAGTGTTTGCCTTAGCTCTGCAGTACCAATTTCCTGAACGAATAGGCAGTAAGTGTAGGACCAAGGAATAACTTATCTGGAACTGGCGGATCCTGATCCAATATTCTGAAAAACTCGAACTGGTGGATTCCGATCAAAGAAACTGTGATGAACGACTTACACTGTGCTAGAGGACCGTAGTGCGGAACACCACCATGGAGATAGATCCAAACGATTTAGAGTTTGGAGACCAAATCAAGGTAGAATACGTGAACCAGCTGGCAGTTAGTGCTGATAGGTTCCAGGAAAACAACTGAAAAATGTAAAAGAAGTGCATATTCATGCGTTAGTACTGTATCATAGAGTTATGCCGGGGGTATAGAAACGAATATGCTTATATATTTCAAATACAAAATTTCAAATCAGCTTGGAATTATTTTCCACGTTCATCAGCGAGTTCATTTTATAACAAATAAGTTTCCAATTTGTTTGCAATTAAGATGCCTTCAAGAATTAAAATAGATGTTAATTCAGGTGGATCGCTACTATAACATCTGAGTAAGCCTCTTCTAGAGCTATTTCTAGCAGATCTGCTTCATTAAGCGCTCTGTCTTCAATCAATTCGGTTATATCATCAACACCAAATCGTTTGAGCTAACGTTAATATTTCTGAATTGACATCATTAATGGGAGCTTCTGGCCAAAGAGCCTTCCAATAGGCATCTAGGGCGGATGACTTTATTTCAAATAATGCTATTTAGGAAAGGTTTACACAATCCAAAAAAGAAAATTGCTTAGGGCGTCAATTACCGTCATGTAAGTGTTATTATCGATTTTGTTCAATATTTTTGTTCAAAAAATAACGGTAGCGATAATAAATTGATCCAACTGTTGGATAAGTGACGTTTGTTCTTTAAGTATCGCCTGACATCATAAATAAAACAATTGTGCAACAATCAGTAAAAATAGCTGAAGTGACCCACCCGTCGAAACAACGAATTATTAAACGTCGAATGGGATTCCCACTAACAATATCAAACAAATATCAAACATATCAAACAATATCAAACTGCCAAAATAAATCCGTAATTAAATAATTAAATAATTTTTTTGTCGTGTAAAAAAAAATCCGTCCGTGTAAAAAAAGGCTTACTTTATTTTTTCCTTTCGTGTTATTTCGTTAATCGTGTAAAAAAAGACCGTGTAAAAACAGGATAGGGTATATATATATATATATATATATATATATATATATATATATATATATATATATATATATATATATATATATATATATATATATATAATATATATATATATATATATATATATATATATATATATATATATATATATATATATATATATATATATATATATATATATATATATTTATATATGTATGTATATATATATGTATATATATGTATATATATTAACATATATATATATATATATATATATATATATATATATATATATATATATATATATATATATATATATATATATAAATATATATATATATATATATATATATATATATATATATATATATATACAGGGTGATCCGGTTTGGGATGCTAATCCATTAAGGCGTGATTCCTTGGTTCATTCTGAAAATGGGGAGGGGGGGTGTTTAAAAAATTCGGTCCAAAAAAAAGATACACACAAATATTGAACTGTAACTTCCGAAATACTTATTCGAGAGCAACCAGCTTAGTCTTATTAGACTAGTAATTGTATAGGCTACGTTTAAGGTTTAAGTAGCTATCTTGCATCTGCTGCCGTTTGAGAGCTACAATGCTTTAAAGTAAAAAAAAATATTTTTTTTTATAAAATTCAGTTTTTTCAAAAAACAACCGTTGTAATTTTTTTTTTTTTACTTTATTTTAATCCGCCTTGATGTCCTCTACATTAAACATTTTATTGGTTAAAATACTACAAAAATTCATAAAGTGATCAAAATGACCTCCTTGTGATTGAATACACGCTAATGTTCGTTTAAGTATCGCTTTGCTTATTTCAATTTTTGGAAATTCTTCCTTTATCTGTTCAGCTGCTGTGTATATTCGTTGTATTAATTCTTCTTTGGTTCATTTTCTTTAGAAAAGACAAGCTCTTTCATCGATCCCCACACATAAAAATCTAACACAGTTAGGTCAGGGGATCTTGCAGGCCAATGAATTGGACCGTTTCTTCCTATCCAATTATTTAAATATCTTTCGTTTAACCAATTTTTAACATTTATTCCGCAGTGACTATGTGCACCATCATGTTGGTATGTGTGAAAGAAACCACGTTATATAGGAACATCTTCAAGGAGAAGTGGTAAATCATTTTGTAAAAATTGCAAATATCGTTCACTGTTTAATGTGGATGGTTATATAAATGGTCCAATTAAAGTATTCCCAAGTACACCAACCCATACATTTACGCTGAAGCGATGATGAAATGATGTTTGCTTTTTTGCATGAGGATTTTCAGCAGCCCACGTGTGCAAATTGTGAAAATTTGTAATACCATCTCTTGTAAATTGTGATTCATCTGTCATTATTTCTTTTCATTAACCAATTACAAAACTCCAACCTTTTATGGTGGTCTGTCGCCAAAAGTTCTTAAACAGGTGTATTATGATATGGATTAAGATTTTCCTGGTGCAAAACTTGATGTATTCGTCGGAAAGAGACGTTCAATTGTGAAGCTAGCCTCCTTATGCTAATAGATGGATTTGCATTAAATCTATTAATTATTGTTTCATCCACATCTTACTGGTATTGTGAGACTGCATGTGGTTCCGCCCGCGTATTTGAAGTTGTTATGATATCTCGCAGTCTTCGACGGATATTTGAAAATACTCTTGGATCAGGAACGCGCCGCGTTGGAAATCTAAATTGGTATATTCATCGCGAGCTCGTGATGCATTACCATCGCAAAATCCGTAAAAAAATGGATATCAATATACTCCTCACCCGAAAACTGTGCCATTATACTAATTTACGTGATAAATTTAAAATGTTTAACTCACAACAGTGACACAACACTAAGCAATTTCTCAAAACTATTGAAAATGTTTAATTTTTGTTTGTTCAATAATTAAACAAAAGATTTGATCATCATAGCCTAATGTTTTACTGATAAAACATTTTTTTTACAATATTAACACTATAATATCTCCTAATTAAAGTTAGAATACATGGTATAAGTAAAAAAATATTGCTCGTCGACACAAACAATGTATTAGGGGTTTGTAGAGAACATCAAGGCGGATTAAAATAAAGTAAAAAAAATTTAAATTGCAACGGTTTTTTTTGAGAAAAACTGAATTTTATAAAGAAAAAATATTTTTTATTATTTTAAAGCATTATAGCTCTCAAACGGTAGCAGATGCAAGATAGATTTAACCTTAAACGTAGCCTATACAGTTACTAGTCTAATAAGACTAAGCCGGTTGCTCTCGAATAAGTATTTCGGAAGTTACAGTTCATTATTTGAATGTGTATCTTTTTTTTGGACCGAATTTTTTAAACACCCTGTATCTGAAAGGATATCAAAAATGGACCCTCCCACCCCATACGATTTTTTTCTCAGAATGAACCAACGAATCACGCATTAACGGATAAGCATTCCAAACCGGATCACCCGATATATATATATATATATATATATATATATATATATATATATATATATATATATATATATATATATATATATATATATATATATATATATATATATATATATACATATACAGGGTCTTGCAGAGGAAAAAATAAAGTTTGGTTTTTGTTATATTAGTGCTTTTTTCGCTTTTTTGGAAACAAATTCAGATATAACCTCAGTGTTAGCAACATTAATGTTGCGCTAAATCAACATTAATGTTTAATGTTGCAAGGCCATTTAAGCGGACTTGACTAATTGTTAACAATTTTTAATGCGTTGTAGAACACTGAAATATCTCTCGCCCTCCACTACACTTACTGGCAGAATAAAAAAAATCCGAAGAGCAATTCCAACATTCGACTGTTTTCGTGCTGTTTGAAGTTGGTTTTATAAACCCGTTTGAGAAATAGCATTTCTTCAGTTTTTTTTAGAAATAATTTAACCGATAGTACAAAGGCAGCTTCATTCATTTCATTAAAATTCCAAAAAAGCTCGAAAAGATTACATAAGGAGTTTATGGATTAAAAATCGACGTTGTTGAATATTTCGTGTCTGTCATCTTGTTAAATAATAGCATATGTAGTCCAGGTAGTTTTGCATTTATGAAGGATCGATCTCCATTGTTTTTTTTATGTCTTGTATGGCTCGAACTAGGTCATCTTAGTAATCTTTCTCTATATTTAAAGTGATTTTTCGAGGTTGGGCAATGAGATTAGTTTTATGAATTAAATCCAGTAACTTCATCTAAACTGTCAACATAACACTTTCATAGATAAATAAATTTTAAAAGATCTAATTTGAATTTGAGCTTCTGCCGAAAGACAATTCAATTAAAATTTATTTATAGCTGATAATAACGATTTCATGTGCAATGCGACTGGTACAACAGCATCCATCCGTGCAGATCATCGGGTTTTGGAATATGGTGTAACGAGGCTGTGCCGAAATGCTTTATTTAAACTTCCCATCTCTTTGGACTTAGTGGTAGTAGAAATTAAAAATTTGTTGAATAGTTCCAAAAAATAATATCGCTTCTTTGCTAGATTCAACTGCACTTACTCCAACTAGGTTTAATCTATCATTAGCACCCCGTTATTTTCCCGCCATATTGCCATATTAGATCTATTGTCGTAAACTTATAACCTTTCCCTGCACAATTTACAAAATTCAAATTTAATTTCATTAAAAGGCTCAAAATTCGTTTGGCA